>CAUYQV010044954.1:0-11252 GCA_963574575.1 Galagoides demidoff | reverse complement strand
CCAGGCGTTGTGGCGGGCGCCTGTGGTCCCAGCTGCTCGAGAGGCTGAGGCAGGAGACTCACTTGAGCCCAGGAGTTGGAGGTTGCTGTGAGCTGTGAAGCCACAGCACTCTACCCAGGGGGATAGCTTGAGGCTCTGTCTAAAAAAAAAAAAAAAAAAAAAAAAAAAAAAAAAAAAACCAGGGCAGAAGGTTTTCTCTAAGGAAAACCTGAAGGGGTTTCAGGAGAGTCAGGGCCCTCTTCTGCTCAAGACATTCTATTTTCTGCTTGTCTGTCACAGCACATGTCATTTATGAATTGTTTGCTTTGTATCTGTCTCCACCAAGTGACTGCAGGCTCCATGAGGGCAAGACCTGCCCAGTCTTGTTTCCACTGTATCCTCAACACAGTGAGTGGCAGGTTGTTTGTGTCTACAAAGAATTCCTGATTAGAGGAAGCAACAGGCAAATGCTCTTTGGTTTGCAAATGCCCTTTTCTTCTGTAGGTCTGTAACTCACTCTTCTCTGTCCTTACACACCCAGGCAATGTTTGCTCATTACACGTGAATATAATCCAATTGAAATGCTAAGAATCAAAAGGAAAGGACTGTCTCTTCAGCCACAGCAAGGGCCATTTGGGTTGGTTTAGGGCACAAGGACAACCCTAGGTCTTCCAAGTATGTAGTAAAGGCCACTAGATTTCTTGCAGCCTGAGGTTGTAGGAGTGAGTGCCTGTTACGGAGGAAGACAGGAGCCAGGCACAGTGGCTCGTACCTGTACTCATGGCCACTTGGCTGAAGTGTGAGGATCCCTTGAGCCTGGGAGTTCAAGGCTGCACTCCAGCCTGGGCAATAGAGCAAGACCCTGTCTCTAAAACAAATAAAAAATAAACAGAGGCTGGGTGTGGTGGCTCATGCCTATAATCCAGAACTTTGGGAGGCCAAAGTGGAAGGATCACTTAAGTTAGGAGTTGAAGACCAGCTTGAGCAACCAGTGAGAACTCTTCAAAAAAATAACCAGGAGCAATAGAGACCAGGCACTAGGAAAAGCAGCTTTTGGTGTTCATTTTATGTGTTTACAATATTAATGGATATATTTATACCTGTGAGAAAGAATATTTATCCAAAAATTTTCACTGAAGCTTTGTTTAAAATAGCAAAAGACTGGAAACAACCTAAATATCCCTTTCATTGAGAATTGGCTAAATAAATGATGGTCCCTCCATGTAATGAAATTCATTGAGGCCATTTATGTCCTGCTACCATGGAACATTCTCCAGGATGTACTATTAAATGAGAAAAGTGAGGCACAGAATAGTGTGTAGGGTACTAACCATTTGTGGAGAAAAAGATGAAGAATGGTGTATATATTTACTTGTACATGTAAAACTCTGGTAGGAACCTGGTGAAAATGGTTGTGGAGAAGGAAGTGTGGTAGTTTGGTTGAAAGGGAAACTTCACTTTTCTACCTTTTGAATTTTGAATCATGTGACTGTGTTACTTGTTTTGAAATGTGAATAGAATTGAATGTCAAGATAACTAATAACAAATGCCAGTTAATTTCTTTCAAGTCGATTTTCCTGTTTTAGTGACTCTGTTAAGGAAAAAGAGGAAATACATTATCCTCTTTTTCCAACTAAGAAAGCATATTCGGAGACATAGGCAAGTTCCTAAGTGAATGTGTGCACATGTCTGTATGAATGTGTAATGTGTGTGTAGGTGAATAAGTGTGAGACTATGCAAAGCACGTGTGTGTGAATGTATGAGTGTGTAAAGTGCATGTGAGTGTGTATGAATGTCCATGTGTGACTGTGTGAAGTGTGTGTGTGAACGTGTAACCATACTGAGTGATCTCACTGGTTGCTCAGGCTGCTCTCCAACTCCTGTGTGAATGTGTGTGTGACCTTGTGAAGCAAAGCATGTGTGAGTGTGTGCCTGAGGCCTGGGAGACCTGACCCAGAGCAGCCGAGGAGCAGCCACCAGGAGTCACAGTTGGAGGAGCAGGAGGGGAGGCTGGGCAGGCCTGGGGTGGAGTGAGCCCAGGAGGGAAGAGCACTATTGTGCTTTGGGGGCCCACTGGCCCCAGCTACACCAAGTGAGTGGGGCCTGCCCAGGGACCCAGCAGGAGTTGTAGTGACCCAAGTGGGCTAAATGAGGTGCCGCTGGAGGTGGAGACGGAAGAGTCCATACTACAGCTGGCAAGCCCCCTCACTCTGCCCTGGGTGAGCCCTCCACCAAATGCCAGGGCTGCAGAGATGTGCTCCCCTGCATGCACCCCTGCACAACTCAGAGCACAGGAGGGTCAGAGGTCAAGGGAAGAGATGGATGGTGGCGTGGAACATGAGTCCAGGAAAGGCATAGGGATTGGAGGGGAAGTGGGGGATAGTTTAAGAATGGGTTTGGTGTGGCCTTGAGCAAACTGCTGTGCTGGGAGAGCGAGTGTCTGTGCTGCTTGCCGTGTCCTCTCTATCTTGCTGTAGTACTCTCTACGCCTGGTCTTGGCCAGATGTGCCACTGTCTCCATGGGGAATCCAGATGTTAACGTGGCAGTTCAGCCTCTGTCCTGACCATTGCTGCCTTACCAGGCTGCAGAGGCTCTGTGTGTGTGTGTGTGTGTGTGTGGTGTGTACCATGTGAGCAAGTGAAAAGAGTCCTGGCCGAGGCATCATCTCCTCTTATTGCTCCTAAGGAAGCCCGAGCCACCAGTGTGCCAAGCAGGAAAGGGCCCTGTTGTGTCCCCACAAAAGATGTTGCAATCCTTTCCTCTAGTACCTGTGAATGTGACTTCATGTGGAAATAGAGTCTTTGCAAATGATAGAATTAAAATGAAGTCATTAGTGTGGGCCCAAATCCTATAGCACTGATGTCCGAATTGGCAGGTAAAAATGAATGGACTTAGAGATGGACGCACACAGGGAGGGCACCTTGTGAAGTGAAGGTGGACATGGGCTGCTGCATCTGCAAGCTGAGGAGCAGCCAAGACACCCAGTAGACAACTGCAGTGGGGCAGCGGCGGGGCAGCTTCTCCTCCACAGGCCTCAGGAGGCACCAGCCCTGCCAACACTTCATCTCAGACTCGGAGCCTTCAGAACCAGGACAGAGTAAATGTCTGTCATTCTAAGTCACTCAGGGTTTGGTACTTTGTTATGGCAGCCCTCGGAAGCAGTGCAGGTCAGAAAATGTGGAACTGAGTCTGACCACAGCTCCTCCACTTAGCTTTGCCGCCATGGGTGAGTCACTCAAGTTCCAGGAGCCTCTGTTTCCTGAAGTGGGGCTGGTGAGAGCCCTGCCCTCCCAGGACCCTGGATTACGCCCTGTGCCAGGTGCGTACTTACTACAGGCTTCGTAAACTGTGGCTGTTACTATTATTAAGGGTCTCTGACAACAAATAAGGAAGTGAGATGATGGTTATGTTAATCAGTTTGATGTAAGCATTCCACATTGTATATCCAATCAGCACACTGTACCCCATAAACGTATACAGTTATTATTTAATAAAAATTAAAAAAATAAAATTAGAAAAAAGAGTCTCTATCAACATTCCTGATGACAAAATTGTCTTCAACATGCACAGTCCAAATGTGAGAATCTAGAAGAAGATAAGTGGTCACCTGGGGACCTGTGTCATACCAGGCACAGCAATGTGCACTTGCCCTGAGTAATGTCAATTCTAGCACTCCCAAGGCTTAGGAGAGGGAGGCCTAGGTATGGAGAAAAGGTGCAGATAGAGGGTGAGGGGTCAAGTCTGATGCAGGAAGCAAGGCAGGACCCTCCAGGTGAAGGGACTTATCCCTGCTGCCACAGCCTTGCCCATGGGGTGGGGAGAAGCCTGGTAGGGGTATAGACCAAGCATCACGGCCGGTGCAGCCAGAGTCACCCGACCAGCAATAATGTGTCTTTCTGCCCTTGTAGAGACAGAGGGCATTGTGTGTGCGGCTGCAGCCTGGGACCGGGACACAGCTCGCCTCTCAGAAAGGCGTGATTGTCTCGGGCAACCTCTGCAGCCAGGGCTGCCTCCCAGTACGTCACAACAAACCCAAGCAGGCAAAGGGACAGCCACTCTTCAGGGACAGACCCCCTTTGAGCCTCCAGCCCTAGAGACCCCCAGGAGCTGAGGTAGAAATGGGAAGTTAGCTGAGATGAGAGCTTTGGGATAAACTGGATAATTCTGAGCCAGGGAAACATTTTGAAGGCCTGGGACAGAGCCTCAGAGAACCCACAGTCAAAACATGTCAGGAAAACTGGTGGTTAAAGACACTGGCTGTGGTCAGGGTACTTGGGCTTAAGCCCCCCCACAGGGACGTTTCCTGGCTGAGTGACTTAGGACAAAATTACAGATAAGGCATATTGTCCTCAATCCATAGACAGGGAGGTTTGTGAGGATTAAATGAATTGGTGTCTGGTTCCCTGGTAGACACTCAAGAAATATCAGCTATTGCCATGATTATTAACCTATGTTGTTCAGATGAAATCAGTAAAGCAAAAGGTCTGGCACACAGCCTGGCATCTAGCAGCTACCTGGGAGACATTAGCCTGTGCTCCACAGCCCTGACTTCCATCCAAGAAGTCACAGTTTGGGAGGCAGGCCGAATGGCCTCTTTTCTTTAGAGGTGTTCTTTCTCCTGCAAAGACAGACGTTTGGTGAGCCTGCCTACAATGCTCTGGACAAACATCCTGTTCAGTTTCCTCTGGGGCTGGGTCCTGCCAGCCTGTGGGCAGCCTGTGGGCAGCTTCTGATCTGCAGGTGGGAGCTGGAAGCCAATGCACAGGGGAGGCCTGGCTGGGCTGGCGCTACTTTGCCTGCCATGAATTCACATCCTGTACTCTGCCTGAAACTCGTTGGCCCAGATCTCAGGAGATGATCTTTCCTCCTTTACCTCATGTCCAGGTGTCTGGATGAGCCAACGCCCTCATTCCCATCAGCCACCAAACAAGCTTAAGCTCCAGCCAGGCACAGTCCTGCCCTGCCCACCGCTCACGCCCCGCAGGACTGGGAGGGAAGGCACCTCCTGGGCCCATGCCCGGCTCTGGCTGAAGCTGGGCTGAGGGCCTCTCCTCAGCCCTCCCCCACAGACACACAGGGCTTTATAGTCAGATTATGCCATGGAAACTATGTGCATGGCCTGCCCCGTTCACATGGCCTCAGAAGAAAAAATAGCCTTCTCTCTCTCCCACAGTCCTAGCAGAGCCTGAACTACCAACACAAGCCTCCTGTGTGACACAGGTCCCTGCAAAAATCTCAGGACGACGTGTCTGGGGTGCCCTCACATCATTCCTCAGCCCCCAGACCCTGTCTCCACCGCCGAGGTCTGGATGGCTCTGCCGACCAGGAACACCCTGCCTTATATGGCAGTTTCCTTCTGCGAACTCGTCTCCTTTCAGTCCCTGGTATCTTCCTTGGCCGGGGGCTGATCCTTCTCCAGCCTGCACCGCCCCCAATGATGTCACAAAACAGCAGGACACGCCCATTAGAAACCAGCCCCCACCTTCCAGACCTGTGCTGATGTGGAAGCCGCTCGCCACACGTGGCAATTTAAATTTACATGTTACTTTGTTAACATTTTTAAAATTAAAAATTCAGTTCCTCAGGTTCACTAGCCACATTTCAACTGCTCAACTGTTACCTGAGGTTAGTGACTACTGTGTGGACATGGACAGCACAGCATATCCTATAAGATAGTCTGCTCTAGACACGATCCAGAATTCCCAGGTCAAAAGGCCACTAGTCTACTTGGGCGTCTACCCTGGATCTGACCACACAAGGGCAGACATACCCCTGGCCCTGAGGGTGGCTGAGGGTGGCCCTGGACAGAGAGGGAACATGTGAATAAGGAGCCCACGGGCACCCCTGTCAGCCTCCTGAGGCTTGGGGCAGATGGGGAGCTCCAAGGACTCTGAAAACTCTTAACTTCAAATCTTGTCATTACAGAGGACACTTTTCAAGGTGAGAGGATAGAAAATGTTTTATCCAACTGTTAATCTTGAAAAATTTTAACCAGCTTTGTTGAAATATAATTCACATACTATACAAGTCACCCATTCAAAGTGCACAATTCCGTGGTTTTTAGGATATTCACAAATATGTTTAACTGTGGCCACAATTTAGGAACATTTTCATTACCTCAAGAAGAAGCTTTGGCTCGGCATCTGTGGCTCAAGTGGCTAAGGCGCCAGCCACATACACCTAAGGTGGTGGGTTCGAATCCAGCCTGGGACTGCCAAACAACAATAACGGCTGCAACCAAAAAATAACCAGGCATTGTGGCAGGCACTTGTGGTCCCAGCTACTTGGGAGGCTGAGGCAGGAGACTTGCTTGAGTCTAGGAGTTGGAGGTTGCTGTGAGCAGTGAAGCCATGGCACTCTACCCAGGGGGACAGCTTGAGGCTCTGTCTCAAAAAAAAAGAAAAAAAAAAGAAGAAGCTTCATAGCTTTTAGTTGTTGCCTGCCTAACTGCTAAACTTTAATAATTAGGCATGAGGTCTGCAAAGGTGAAAGTGAGCCTGTCTCCCTCTTACTGTACAATCAGCTCCCTGAGGACAGGCCCAGGTGTGGTACCTGAGTGTCCCCCTTGTCCTCCCAGCCCTGGTGAAATGCCTGCCACATAGTAGGTTATTCCCTAAATAATTGCTGGCTTTCTTGTGTGTGTGTGTATTTTCCCTTTATTTAATAATAATTATTACTTTTTTGAGACACAATCTTGTTCTATTGGTTTGGTCCCATAGCATGGTGGTTATGGTGGTGCTCTGGCCAGCTAAAGAACAATGACACCACAACAAAAAATAGCTGGGCGTGGTAGCGGGTGCCCGTACACCCAGCTACTAAGAGGCTGAGGCAAGAGAATTGCTTAAACCCAGGAGTTTGAGGTTGCTGTGAGCTGTGACCCACAGCACTCTACCAAGGGCAACAAAGTAAGATTCAGCCTCAAGGAAAAAAAATATATGTATCTTATTCTATTGCCCTGGGTAGAGTGCCATGATATCATCATAGCTCATAGCAACCTCAAAGTCTTGGGCTTA
The DNA here is from genome assembly GCA_963574575.1 of Galagoides demidoff. Lineage (NCBI taxonomy): Eukaryota > Metazoa > Chordata > Mammalia > Primates > Galagidae > Galagoides > Galagoides demidoff. Next base: position 4,259 of record CAUYQV010044954.1, on the reverse strand, counting down.
AGTGATCCTCCTGCTTTAGTCTCCCAAGTAGCTAGGACTACAGGCTCCTGCCACAATGGCGTGGCTAATTTTTCTATTTTTAATAGAGATGAGGTCTTGCTCTTGCTCAGGCTGGTCTCAAACCCCTGAGTTCAAGGGATCCTCCTGACTCAGCCTCCCACAGTGCTAGGATTACAGGCATGAGCTACTGTTCCTGGATGACCACCAGAATGAGGGGGGAGGTAAAATCATGTTATGTGAGGAACCACAAGGATATATATCCTGGAGAGGGCTGGGGGATAGAGCAGGTAGAGTAACTGCTCAAACCAACCATTACACAGAAAAGGGACAAAGGGCTCAATGCCTGTGGCTCAAGTGGCTAAGGTGCCAGCCACATACACCTGAGCTGGTGGGTTCAAATCCAGCCTGGGCCACCAAACAATTGACAGCTGCAAGCAGAAAATAGCCAGGTGTTTGTGGCCGGTGCCTGTAGTCCCAGCTACTTGGGAGGTGGAGGCAGGAGAATTGCTTGAGCCCAGGAGTTGGAGGTTGCTGTGAGCTGTGAGGCCATGCACTTTACCCACAGCTTGAGGCTCTGACTCAAAAAAAAAAAAAAAAAGGCGGGGGGGGGGTCGGGGGTCGGACTAGGAGCAGTGGGTCCAAAGAGCCGGAATTTAATTTCTAACCACAGGAGGAGCCTAGCGGCATGGGCAAATAAAGAGGTGATGAGTCCCTTCCACAGAGCACAGTCATGCAGGGCCTGTGGGATGCGCTGTCCGGGATGCTCCAGTGTGACCTCTTGCTTAGGACAAGGGAAGAGTCCAGACAAGTTCTAGGCAGCAGTTCTAAGGTCGCAACCCACAGGAACTGTATTAAAGGGCCACAGCATTAAGAAGGTTGAGAACCACTGCTCTAAGGTCTCTTCTATTTCTGGGGTCCTGTGCCTGGAGCTGCCACAGGCAAAGGGGTTTCTAAGTAGCAGCACCCACAGACCTCTGCTGTCTTTGTTTTCAACTTATCCTAGCAAGACTCCAGCTCTTTTTCTTCTGGATTCAGAGTTTAGCCCCTGCCCCACCCAAGTCCCTCCACCAGTCCCAGAGCCTGGAGGCATGTCAGAATGAGGAGGGTGACTGGGGCTGGTGGGGCAGAGTTGGGAGTCTAGCAAGTGAGCTGAGACTAATAAACTCAAGAAATAACAGGTCGGGCTCCGCGCCTGTGGCTCAATCAGCTAAGGCGCCAGCTAAGGCGCCAGCCACGTACACCTAAGGTAGCGGGTTCGAATCCCCAGCCCTGGCCGCCAAACAACAATGATGGCTACAACCAAAAAATGGCCGGGTGTTGTGGTGGGCGCCTGTGGTCCCAGCTACTTGGGAGGTGGAGGCAAGAGACTCACTTGAGCCCAGGAGTTGGAGGTTGCTATGAGCTGTGATGCCATGGCACTCTCCCCAGGGGGATAGCTTGAGGCTCCGTCTCAAAAAAAAAAAAAAGAAATAACAGGTCCAAACAGGCCTTGGGAAGGCTTCTGGAGGGGGCTAGGGAGAGGCCAGAGTGCTAAACAAAGCACCTTGAGTTAAGCCAGGCAAGACCTCATGCTGCCCTGTCCCTGGGCCGGCCAGTCCCTTATTATTCCTGAGGTATCAGCATGAGGCCGGGGCAAAGGAACACAGGCTGTGTTTAAGGGGTCAGGGAAGTGGATACCTGGTGATTCCAGTAACGAGAGAAAGAGTCTATTTGTCAGGCAGTACAGAGAAAAGGGAGGTCTTGGTTTCTCCACATACGTCATAAACTGACAGACCAGGGCAAGGTCCTATATATCCATCAGCCGGAAGCACAGAAACGGCCCCTCTGGGAGGTGAAGAAGAAAGTTGCTCACAGCGTTATCCCAGACCCACTGCCTGGCGTTCTCACTAGCTCACACTGGGGTGATGTTTACTCTATGCCAGGCCCTGTCCAAGGGTCACACACCCAGTGACCCTACCAGAAGAGGAAGCTAAGACAAAGAGAGGATTAATAACCTGTCTGAGGTCACAGACTTTGCAAGGAATGGGGCAAGAATTGAAACCCTAGCTGTGGGACCAGCTTTCCCCTCTCTGCTGCCTACTTCCCTAGGGCCTCTTTTCACTCCCATGCTGACCATGGGGAATAGTTTCGAGACCCATAATCTTACAAACATAACAGTGAGGCTCAGAGTGTGGAGAGCCAAGATTCAGCATAGATCCTATGACCCCCAAGATTCCTACTCTTTCTGCCACCCTACCTCCACAGAAAAATCCAATTTTGTTTTCAAGGAAACAAAGGAAAATCCCTGTGAATGGGAGTGTCATCAGGTTAGATATATTGGCCAGACCTTAAACAAATCAGCAATGGATAAGCAAGGCCTTAATTTAAATTTATACCATAACATTGTTGCTGTAAGTTTGGATGCCAGATGCTAGTTGCTCATGCTGACACCATGTATATCATCCTACCTGCACAGGTGAGAGCGACAAGAGTTTTACAAAAAGAACCCTTTGTAGGGCAGACCATTTTGTACTTAAGAATAAGTTACCCAGGCTCTAAGTTTTTTCTTTTTTTTCTTTTGCAGTTTTTGGCCAGGGCTGGGCTTGAACCCGCCACCTCTGGTATATGGGGCTGGTGCCCTACTCCTTGAGCCACAGGTGCCAGCCTCATGCTCTAAGTTTGTGTGTGTGTGTGTGTGTGTGTGTGTTTTTCTTTAAGACAGAGTCTCACACTGTTGCTCTGGGTAGAGTGCCATGTCATTATAGCTCACAGCAACCTCACGCTTTTGGGCTTAAGCGATCCTCTTGCTCAGGTGGGTCTTGAACTTCTGAGCTTAAGGGATTCACTGGCCTCCACCTCCCAGAGTGCTAGGATTACAGGTGTGATCCACCTTTCCTGGCCTGAGTTAAGTTTTTGCCTCAGGAGTCTAGGCCTGGCCTCTACCCACAGCCTAGTGCCCATCTCTTCCCCAACCTCCCACTCTCTTCCGTGTACCCTACAGAGTGGTAAGGAGAGCTCTGGACCTGGGTTCCAAGGGCCAGATCTAGTTTTGTCACCAATTAGCTATGTGAGGTTGACCAAAAATTCAGGAAATTGACTGAATTTTTATCCAGGAGAGGTTAAACAATTTAATAAATCATCCCTAGGCCGATTTGGGAAATAGGAATATTGAATCCAGTGACCTCCAAGGGCTTATTTAGCTCCAGGACCAGCACTTGTCATCATTCTCTCTTTGGACTGGTTGGGGCCTGGTTCTGAGCAACATGCCGGGGAGACCGAGGTCACTGCTGCCTGTCATGGGCTCCAAGGAGCTGGCAGCCTATGCTGTGTTGCAGTTCTGCGTGGCAGGCATCCTTCTGAAGGTGAGTGGGCATTGTGCTGACTGCAAGCACAGAGTTCTTTATTTATTATTATTTTTTTTGGAGATATAGTCTGACTGTGTCACCCTCGGTAGAGTGTTGTGGCATCACAGCTCCATAGAACCTCTAACTCTTGAGCTTATGTGATTCTCTTGCCTCAGCCTCCTGAGCAGCCGGGACTACAGGTGCCCGCCACAAGGCTCAGCCACTCTATGAGCATCACAGCTCACAGCAACCTCCAACTCCTGGGCTCAAGCAATTCTCCTGCCTCCACCTCCCAAGTAGCTGGGACTACAGGCGCCCACCACAACACTTGGCTATTTTTTGGTTGCAGCAGTCATTGTTGTTTGGCGTGCCTGGGCTGGATTCGAACCCTCCAGCTCTGGTGTATGTGGCTGGCGCCTTAGCCGCTTGAGCCACAGGCGTTGAGCCAAGACTGGTTTTCTTTAATTATCAGATACAAACTCTTCCACCTAATATTATGGCAATAAGAATTTGTGAATGAGTTTACATCATTTCTAAAGAACAAAGAGGCTGGCTCAGTGCCTGTGGCTCAAGTGGCTAAGGCACCAGCCATATACACCTAAGATGGTGGGTTCGAATCCAGCCCAGGCACGCCAAACAACGAGGGCAAAAAAAGCCAGGCGATGTGGCGGACGCCTGTGGTCCCAGAACTTGGGAGGCAGAGGCAGGAGACTCGCTTGAGCCCAGGAGTTGGAGGTTGCTGTGAGCTGTGATGTCGTAGCAATCTACCCAGGGGGACAGCTTGAGCCTCTGTCTCCAAAAAAAAAAAAAGAATAAGGAGGCTGCCCTTTCTCTTTTTCTTTCTTTCTTTTTTTTTTTTTTTTGAGACGGAGCCTCAAGCTATCCCCCTGGGTAGAGTGCCATGGCATCACAGCTCATAGCAACCTCCAACTCCTG
>CAUYQV010044953.1:0-14628 GCA_963574575.1 Galagoides demidoff | reverse complement strand
AAAGAGATATCCAGGCTTGGTGCCTGTGGCTCACCCGGCTAAGGCGCCAGCCACGTACACCTAAGGTGGCGGGTTCAAATCCAACCCGGGCCCACCAAAACAGCAATGACGGCTGCAACCAAAAATGGCCGGGCGTTGTGGCGGGCGCCTGTGGTCCCAGCTACTTGGGAGGTGGAGGCAGGAGACTCGCTTGAGCCCAGGAGTTGGAGGTTGCTATGAGCTGGGATGCCATGGCACTCTACCCAGGGGGATAGCTTGAGGCTCTGTCTCAAAAAATAAAAAAAATAAAATAAAAAAATAAAATAAAAAGTCTTGCAGACACAACCTGACTAACTTGTAGCACGATTTGCTGCCTAGCAAGTGAATCAATCCCTGCACCTGCCACTGTGGGCTTGTGAGCAGCACTGTGCCAACAGCTCAGGAAGTTTTCATAATCTTGGGTCCTCAGTCACAGATGCGTTTGTGTGACCTGTGGCGGTGTCTGGCTGAGTGGCGTTCATCACTGTTGCGTGTTTTTGTGTGCCATCATGGGAAAATCAGATCTTGAATTAGAGCAATGACCGAACATTCATTGATCTCTTGTTAAACTGACGGAGTGTAAGTGAAATTGGGGGCCGGCTAGTCCAGGTTTATGAAGATAAAGTGTAAAGGAAAAGACAAAGTAGAAATGGATTAAACACTTTTCTGAGAGGAGAGAAAATGTCACTGATGAAGAGAGGTCAGGGCGGCCAGTAACGAGCAGAACCGATTAAATCATTGCAGAAATGTATTGAATTGTAGGTCAGAATTATCAGCTGACTATGGGAAGCAGCGCGGAACATGTAAATATCAATAGAGAAACAAGAAACTCTTGGTGTGAGAAAGATATGTGCAGAAACAGTCCCAAAGGAGCTCGTTGATGAACAGAAGCAAAGGAGAGTCAGAGTTTGCCAAGACCTTTTGGAGAGACAAGACGACGTTTCGGGTCACGTTGTCACAGGTGATGAAACAGGGATGTGCCAATATGACTGTGAAACAAGGTGTCAAATTGCACAATGGATGTCGGCCAATTCTCCATGACCAAAAATACTCCCTCAGTACAAATAAGAACAAAAATAATGTTGTGAACCTTTTTTTAACAGCAGAGAGATATTCATTATGAATTACTACCAACTGGACAAACAGTTAACCAGGTTTACTATTTGGAAGTGATGAAGGGGCTGTATGAAAAAGCTATATGAAAGCGACCTGAATTTTTGGCCAACAACTCATGGTTCTTGCATCCCGACAACATACCAGTTCACATGGCATTGTCTGTGAGGGAGTTTTTAACCAGTGGACAAAGAACCGTACTTGGACACCCTCTCTACTCACCTCATCTGGCCTCTGATGACTTTTTTCTTTACCCGAAGATAAAGGAAATATTGAAAGGAAGACATTTTAATGACATTCAGTATATCAAGGATAAAACAATGCCAGCTCTTATGCCAGAGCAAATAATAATAATATTGATCCTGTTTAGAATTAATTTTGATTTTTGGTGTCCTCTTAAAATTTTGCCTCTAGAGGCAAGTGTGTTTGGAATTTGTGTCACTTATACATTCTTTTTTTTTTTTTTTAATATTCTGGCTGCTTTCCACTGCATGGTGATTATAGGTAAACACATTCATTTAAGAATTCCATCAAGCAGAATGATTGACTGCATTTGACTCTACTACTCAAAGAAATATTTTGCTGAGTCCCCGCAAAATAGAGTAAAAGAGTAATATTTTTTCAAAATAGGTTTATAGTATGATAAGCAAAAGTCTCGGTTTGCCTGAGATGATCCTTGTTTTAGAGGTGAAAACCCGTTGTCCCCATAAGCTCTCAGTCTCAAGCCAGTAGGTGGAAAACATTCACCCCCTTCCTTTCATTTTCTGTAAGAGTAGCTGTCCACCAGGCCATAAGACCACAGTCATCTGAAAATGATCAGTGTGTTCTCCAGAGGGTCGATGAAACTGCAAAAAGATAAAAATAGTGAAAATACGAGAGGAAAAAATGCAAGAAACAAGAAAGGAAAATGTAGATAGAACCCTCTCCTATACCTCCACACATGAGGGGAACTATAATTCTTACCAGAGTTATTTACAGTTATGAAGTAAATTTACGCAGCTAGTGTCTCTTTTTTAATGCATGTTTAAAAATGGCTATGTTTAAATATATTTACAAGTTTACCTGTTCCCCGTAGAATGCAAAGATGCACCAGTATTATGGGAGTGATACCATGGCATTTTGGGAAAAAGATAAGTGATTCAAGGCAAAGTGACTCAATATATTCACTTTGCATAAAAAAAATGACAGACAAGTTTAACAGCAGAAGCAATTGCTGAAAAACTTGCAAATGTGAAATATGTTTGAGTTATTGCTTCTGTGACTATCCCTAACATTTTTATTAACTTCCAAATGCATAATAATGACATTTCAGAAAAAAAATTACCATACTTAGAGACAGATTTTAAAAGGGAAGGTATTCCCTGAGCCCAGTTCTACAGATATCCAGGTAATAAAAATTCCCTGCCCATAGCAGCTCTGAGCTGACGCAACGTTCTTACACCTTCCACTTGAGACTCAAGGACACAGACAGTGAAATTAAATTCCTCAATAGGTGCTGCGGTTAAATTTTGTTTTCAATTTATAAAAGCCATTGTCTTCTATATTTAAAATAAAAGAACTATAAAAGTACATTTTAATTTATATATCACAGTTTTATCCCTTATAAACATATTTATTTCATTCTATTCACTGACAAAGAATTTTTCAGATGCATGCGTTAAGAAGTGCTTAATACTATTTATTCAGATATATGTTATTCTGGGGGTTGGTGATTGTGTTTCTTTATTCTTATCTATACTATTTGAGATAGCTCTTGTGTATTATATTCCAAAACTACAGTGACATGTTGTCTTCCTCCGGGTATAACAGAAACACTTGGAAGACTGTTGAACATGCAGATGTGCTGGCCCACTCCCTGGACGCTCTGATTCAATAATGATCAGACATCCTTCCTGACTTTCAGCAAAGTCATCTGAACTAATTAAACAGTTTTTCATAGGTCTGGGTGACTTTATAAATGATATAAAGTCATTGTTTTCTCTCAATAGAAAAAGTAAAACAAACTCTATAAGGAAAGGCTCTTAGATTTGAAAAATACAAAAAGGACGGTGCCCCTATTGTTGATGTCTGTAACTCATGGGTCTGCCCTCTCTGGGGCAGTCTTTCCAGGAATCTCACACACAGGTCCCTGACTTTGGAATGAGAAATTAAGGCTCAAAAGGATAAGGTTGTCTGTGGGGCAGTGACTCAGTCTACCCTGTGTAGTGACATGTAGATGGTGCTCGAAATATATGGAAATTACTAAACAAACGTTAGCTCCCAAATACCCACTATGGATCTAGGTTTGTGCTGGGCATGGAGGGTTGAAAAAAAAGCAAATGGGATCTGGGTCTACACAGAGCATTGAAAACCAAGATTAAAATCTGCATTATCACATACCGCAGAGATCCTAACTGTTTATAAACTGTTTGTGGGTTTTGTTTTGTTTTGTTTTGTTTTGAGACAGAGTCATCCTGGAAAGAGTGCGGTGGCATCATAGCTCAAAGCAACTTCCAATTTGGGGGTTCAAGCAATCCTCTTGCTTCAGCCTCGGAGTAGTTGGGACTACAGGTGCCTGCCACAATGTATGGCTAGTTTAAAAAATTTTTTTTTTTCAATAGAGATGGGGATCTCTCACTCTTGCTCAGGCTGGTCTTGAACTCCTGAGCTCAAGGCATCCAGCAGCCTCAGACTCCCAGAGCTAGGATTACAGGTATGAGCCACCGCACTGGCAACTCTACTCTCTCACTTCTTTTCCAGGCTACCTGTGATGTTTTTGTGAACATAATTTCTCTGTCTTTTTATTTATTTATCTTTTGAGCGATGGCGTTGCTCCATCACCAGGACTAGGGTGCACAGACTGCAGTGTTGTTATAGCTGACAGCAACCTCAAACCCCCGGGGCTCAAGTGGTCTTCCTGCCTCAGCCTCCTGAGTGGCTGGAACTACAGGCATGTGCCACCACACCCCACTAACTTCCTTTTTTAAAAATTCATTTCAGGTTAATCTGAGGGTACAAATGATTAGGTTACATTGTTTGTGTTTGCTAGGCAAAGTTCACCTAATGGGCACAGTGTAAGTACTCATACCATACCTGCTGGTTGAAAGGCTCAACTATAACTCAACTATAGTTTTTCTATTTTTTGAACATATGGGGGTCTTGCTTTTGTTCAGGCTGATCGTATACTCCTAACCTCAAGTAGTCCTCTTGCTGGAAGCCTCTCAAAATGCTAGGATTATAGGCATGAGCCCATGAGCCACCACACCCAGTTTATTCCTGTCTTTTTAATTTTATCATTATCAGGATCATTATTATCAGAGGGAAAAGTAGGAAACTGATTTAAGGCAGTGAAGTTTTTCTGCAGTCCCTCCCCAGCCAGAGGGAAGGCATTGCCTTCATTGGCAAAAATTGTTGGTATGCAAGGTGAGAAGTCTCTGATTAACCCAGAAAAATCACTTGTATTCTTGTGTTCTTTAGTAGCAATCTCTCCCTCTGGAAACTTCTCCATTTTAGCATTTGAATTATATTTATATCTGTTTGAAAGATATTTAAAAACCATAAAGTGAAGAGAAAAATTATCAAACATCATATATGAAATGTCTCAGCACAGATAAGTTATAGCAGCTGTCTCTTTTTAATTTTTCCCTGAGACCACTTAACTCTTGATTATTGCTAGGCTATTGGTTTAGATTTGTAATGTGAATGAAAAATTATTCCTCTTTAAAGGATACTAGAGAGAAAATTTGCTTATTTGTAATTTTGATAGCTAAATAAAAAACAGTTTACAAATCTGAAAGTGGCAAAATTATAAAAACAAGTACAAAAAAAATAGATATGATTTCCTCAAATCTCCCAAGTCACATCACAGAAACACTCAGCACTGTTTTATAAATTTCAAATCAATAATAAGTTTGCAAGATCTGTAATTCCTTGAGATTAATTTCAAATTCCAAAATGCAAAATTATTTTATAATCATCTTTTATTTGCACTTTAGTAAAAATTTATTTTGTGAGTTATTAAAATAAACAACCAGCTTGTGAACCTTGAAATAAAAAGTAAAAAACTAGATTCTCCATTTTCATCTCCTTTATAGAATTTAAGGTTTTTTTTTCTAACTTTGAAGAGCAAAATGTATCATTAAGAAACTGCTGTCATAATGAAAATTAAAGTGTCTAATTTATAAAATTAATAATTTTTATATAAAAATTTTCTAAATGTTCAAGCTCCTTATCCAACATGCAGAATCTACTTAGGCACTTTATAGACATTTAATAAATACAGTTGGGGTAATGGATGCATAGCAATTCCTAACCCAACACTTTTAGTGCTATGCCTTATGGAATTCATTAAATGGTTCAAAACTTGTAGGAAAGAAACCTTCCAAATGAGGGTCAGTATCTACATAGGAAATCTATCCTCTGTCAAATTATATCCTAAACCACATGTTTAAGTAAAATTGGAGCCCCTGCTAACCCACTGGATTTTACCACACCCTTGGAAATGTCTCTTCCCAAAGAAGATTCTTTTATGCTCTGAATGAAATAGGTATTGAGGTGAAGAAATTATTTTATACTATTAATATATTCAATTGGCAAGTGTTAAAATTGTGATGGGATAAAAATGCTAACATATTATTTCTGTACTGCAATTATAATTGTTGAATAGATCTAAAGAGAATTGTCAGTTCTTAATTGCTTTAGCTAGGACACTCATTTCCTTTAGGTACCTACAATATCAAATTACGGATCACATTTTGTTCTCTTTGTAAGCTCCCTCTAATTACATGTTGGTAGTGTCTTTCCGCAAGATAAAGAGTGAAGCTGAGGATTAATGCATCAAATTAGTACTTAATACTGGAAGGGTAAAAGTGTCAGCAAGTATTAGGAAGCTGTACAGCTACCGGTGAGAATCTAAGCCTAATTACCAATGTAAGTGTTGGCTCAAGGTAGACATTTCTGACCCCTATTTAAAGTAAATTTACATGAGCCAGTAAAATGAAACAAAATAGAACAAAAACACAACAAAGCAAATAAAATGACTTCCATAGTGGCAAAATTTTTAATGTGTTGTGGTTTAAAACAACACACTTCAGGTCCTGGGTACCATTGAGGTAAGCCCCACTGTGATATTGGGCAGTCCACATCACTATATTACCTCGCGTTTACTCATTTGCAAAAAGAGGAGGTCAAATCAGTGATCTCTAATATATTATTCATCATTGATGATCTTTTTACTCATCTGACAAATAATAACTTTAATAAGGTCTATGAGAAGAACAAAATTTTGTTAACTGAGTCTGATTAATTGCTTTCTAGTATTGTTGGAGAGAACAGATTTCCAGGGCTTAGTCATAATGTATTATATAAAAAATGGAATCAGAAATAATCTTGATAAATTAGCATATAATACAGGTGTCCCAAAAGTCACCTTTCCCAGAAAATGGGAAACTGTAACTGAACATACCATTATGTGTAAAATATTCATTACTAAAACTTACAAAGAGGTGTCCAACGTGTAGAGAATATTTTGTAAATGTTTTAAATAGCCAATTTACATATTTAGGGAATGATTCATTAGCATCTGTACTAAAACACAAAAAACAGTGGAATCCTATTGCTATGGGTATTTATAAAATATATGTGTGTGTGTGTGTGTGTGTGTGTGTGTGTGTGTGTATTTTTTCTGTGACAGAATTTCACTCTATCACCCTGGATAAGGTGCTCTGGCATCATAGATAAAATTCTTGGGCTCAAGCAATCCTCTTGCCTTAGCTTCCCAAATAGGTGGGACTACAGGTTCTCACCACAATGTCTTGCTAGTTTTTCTATTTTTGGTAGAAACATGGTCCCCCTCTTGCTCAAACTGGTCTTGAACGGCTGAGTGCAGGTGATTCACTTGCCTTGGCCCCAGAAAGTGCTAGGATTATGGGTATGAGCCACCACGCCCAGCAAATAAAGTGTATTAATAAAATATTTATTCTAGAGATATTTTTTGAGACTATCTTATTGAAGGGGCAAAAAACTGAGGCTCAGAAAGGCAAAGAGTTGCCAAAAGACAAAGAGAGTTAATGGCAGTTTAACTTCTTAACCTTAACCTTAGCTTCTGGCCTTTTGATTTCTTAAAATTATGCTATTTTATCTCCTCTGCTGTGATGACTCTCGATTGCTCTAAATCAACAATATATGCAACCCACAGAATGGGAAAACATATTTGCCAACTACCTGTTTGATGAGGGATTAATAAGCAGAATATACTATAAACTGCTCAAAAATCTCAATAAGAAAATAAAATAATCCAATTTAAAAATGAGCAAAAGACCTAAATAGAAAGTCCTCAAAAGAACAAATATGTGGCCAAGAAGTATATGTAAAAAAAATTAACATCATTAATCATCAAAAAAATGCAAATCAAAACTACAGTGAGGTATCATTTCAGTCCAATTGAAATGGCTTTTATTCAAAAGATAATAACAAGTGATGGTGAAAATGTAGAGAAGGGAAACCCACCTCCTCTGCTGGTGTTAATGTGTATTAGTACAGCTGCCATCGAGAGCAGTTTGGAGGTTCCTCAAAAAACTAAAAATAGAACTACCATGTGATCCAGCAAACCCAGTGTTGAGTAAACATCCAAAAGCAGAGACGTCAGTATGTCAAGGAGCTATCTGCACTCCCATGTTTATTACAGAACTATTTACAATAGCTAAGCTAGGGAATTGATTTAAGTGCTTATCAGTGGAAAAAATGGAGAGAGAAAATGTGGTACAAACTCACATGGAATATTCTGTAGTAAAAGGGGGAAAATCCTGTTATTTGTAAAAACATGGATTGAACTGTATGACTTTGCATTAAGTGGAATAAGCCAAGAAAAAAAAAGACAAATATTGAATGTTCTCACTCATATATGGGAGCTAAAAAACTGATCTCGTAGAGATAATGATGTACTGAATGTCATCAAAATGTACTCCTTTCCATATTTCTGTCATCTTCCATTTAAAAAAAGTCACTGGAGGCCAGATCAGGTGAGTAGCAAGGGTGTTCCAATACAGTTATTTGTTTACTGGCTAAAAACTCCCTTAAAGATAGTGCCGTGTGAGCTGGTGTATTGTTGTGATGCAAGAGCCGAGGGTTGGTGGTGAAAAGTTCAGTTTCATCTAAATTTTTCACACAGATTTTTCAGCACTTCCAAATAGTAAAGTTGGTTAACTATTTATCCAGCTCATACAAATTCATAATGAACAAACTCTGTAATAACAACAAAGGTTAGCAACCTATTTTTGACTCTTGATTTGGACTTTTTTGGTCATGGAGATTTGGTGGACATCCATTGTGAACTTTGACACTTTGTTTCAGGGTTGTATTGGCGCACTCATATTTCCTTCCCAGTGATAACACAGCAACATCGTCTTGCCTCACCAAAAGGTCTCGGCAAACTTCGGGTCTTATTTGCTTTTGCTAATCAGTGAGCTCCTTTGGGACCATTTTTGCACACATGTTTCTAATACCAAGATTTTCAGTTAAGATTTCCTAACTGTTTCTCTATTGATGTTTACTGGGTCTGCTATGCCTCTTGCCATCACCTCTCACAGCTGACAATTTTGACACACAAGTCAATATATTTTTGCAATGTTTTTGTCAGTTCTGCTGTTACTGACAATCCACACCACTTTATCTCCCCTCAGAAAACCCTTACACTCCTTTTTTCTTCATGGCATTATCTTTATAAACTTGGACTACCATGCCCCTGATTTCATTTCCACTCTTGTCATGTTTCACAAGAGATGAATGAATGTTCATTGCTCTGATTCAAGCTCTGACAATCTTGTGATGGCACATAAAAAAACAAGCAACAACAAAATTAAAAACTACTCAGGAAGACAGGGCCACACATTGACATGAACACAACTGTGAGACACTGATATACCAAGGTTATGAAACCACACTGAGGTGTTTATACAGTGCTACAAATATAAACTAAAGAGGTGATCATTAATTCCTGAACTTGCCTCCATGCACTTCTGTTGGGATCTAAAGTTAAAGAATTCTTGGTTAACCTAGCAAAAACTTGATTATCTTATAAATGAAGAAAGTAGGTTGCCTCTAATTTCTACAGAGCAGCAAAATTGCAAGCATGTGTTATATTCAATAGCAACAGAATACTCAAGCATATGCAAGGAAGTACTAAGAGAAAATGTGAGGCAAGTAATTTATTTTACAGCTGTCTGTCCTTCAAGTATAAATACTACAGAGTTTTGAATACATAAAAATTTATTTTCATAAGTCCTTATCAAGAAAGCTAGGAAAGAATAAAGCTCTTCCAAACAGGTTGACTGGAAAACCATCGTGAAAAGATTGGCAAGTTTTACCATATTTATCTAAATAGAGAACTAAGTCTAAAACAAGGGAAGATATCAGAATTACAGAAGAGGATAGAAATATTATATGCTCCAACAATGTGTATGGATAACATGAACAACTTAAAAAATAAATTAATGAAAAAAATGTGGTTTAGTGCAAGATTGTTGATAAGCTGTTGCTAAACTACTGTATTAGCTGAAGTAGGGGAGAGCCAAACTCCATCATTTACACCTAAAAATAACATGTAGATGTATAACATATTTAATAATATCAAGAAAATCATTGTAAATTATATCATTTTGTAATATCAGATGGAGGAATGGAGGAACAAACTTGCTTATTTTAACATTTCTCATTGTAGAGAAATAATAGATACTGCTATGCATTGTTTAAAGAAACTGGGCATCCATCCTACTACTTACCAGGCCCTACTCTGCTTAGCTACCAAGACCACAGGAGATGATGCACATTTAGGGTGGTACAACTACAACTCTGACTTCACCTAAAAGACAAACAAGGTAACCTAACGGTATGTGCCCTTAAATTAATCTGGAAAAAGAGAAAAATAAAACAAAATAAAATAAAAGCTTGATATCAAAGACTAAAATAATAATAATAATAAAGAAACAAACCATTTCCATTGAAAGTGAAAAAGGAAAGATTTAAGACTACCACTCACACCTAAATCATCCTGGATCACAAGTGAACAAGTCAGAAAATACAAGATTGGTTAATTGTCAAATCTTATAAAACAAATAAAGCAGAGCTTCCAAAAAGACATGTCAGAGCACACCCCTGCTACCCCAACATGCTGATATATCAATTCCAGCTGGCCTTGTGTATTCAAGGAGGGCCTGGAGCAGTCAGAACCACCCTACCCCAGGGTCTTGTGTCCATCCAATAGTTATCAGCTTCTTCTTTTTACCCCAGTGTCTTATAAAATCTCTTCATTGTCAGTATACCGTAATGTACAAAGGACACCTTCCAACACAGCTCTACCTGAGCATGTAAAAGAATTCTTACACATTTTTAGTCCCTCTCTCATAGATGATTTTGTTGTCTGAAAAAATTTAAAAAATAAATAAATAAATAAATAAAATAAAGAAAAGAAAAAAAGAAAACTCTCAAAATGGCTTGTCATCTGTAGCTCAGTGGCTAGGGCAACAGCCACATACACCGGAGGTGGTGGGTTTGAATCCAGCCTGGACCTGCCAAACAACAATGACAACTACAACAAAAAAATAGCCAGGCATTGTGGCAAGTGCCTAACAACAATGACAGCTACAACCAAAAATAACCAGGCATTGTGGCAAGTGCCTGTAGTCCCAGCCACTTGAGAGGCTAAGGCAGGAGATTTGCTTATGCCCAAGAGTTTGAGGTTGCTGCGAGCTGTGACACTACAGCACTTGACTGCGGGTGACAGCTTGAGACTCTGTCTCAAAAAAAAAAAAAAAAAGAAAAGAAAAGAATGAAAGAAAAAACTGAAAATGTTCTAGAAAGTATTAAAACAAAACTTGCCAATGTTAATAGATATTCTAAGAGAAAGAAAAATTGATTATTGTGGTAGAAATGTTTTTAATTAGATAGAGGGGAAATGTTTCTGACTTGCTGGGTTAAAAATAAATTACTGAAATTAATGTTTCATGGATTTCTTCACAAAGAGAAATGACATCTGTCTATGACAGTGAAATATTTTTTAAAAGGTAGACAAATAAACTTATTGTTTCTGAGATTCACTTGGTTAAGAACAAATATTAAAAATTTAGTTTGAATGTTGCCTTCATTTTTCCTCTTGTAAAAGATGGTACACAATTGAGCTATTAAAAAAGAAAGAATAACATGATATTCTAGAACAAAATTCGGGATGTTTCATTTTCAAGGGTAGTGTATTGAACAGTCCATGTAGGTTTTTTTTTTTTTTTTGAGACAAAGTTTCACTATGTCACCCTTGGTAGAGTGCTGCACTGTCATAGCTCACAGCAACCTCCAACTCTTGGGCTTAAGCAATTCTCTTGCCTCAGCCTCCCAAGTAGCTGGGACTACAGGTACCCACCACAATGCCCAGCTATGTTTTATTGTAGTTATCATTGTTTAGCTGGCCCTGGGCCGGGTTTGAACCCTCCAGCCTCAGTGTACATGGCTGGTGCCATAACCACTGTGCTACAGGTGCCAAGTCGTATGTAGGATATTTTACTTTCCGAACAATTAGACTTCATAGCCCTCAACATTATCCCAAAGAGAACTAATGATGTTATTACCATGGCCATATGTACTCTAAGTCAGACTAAACCTTTCACCTAAACTCAGAAAGTTCCACCTTAATAATCTCAGAATGTGGTAGAGAAGAATATCCTTTAAGATTTAAATTAGTATTTTGCTGATGTTCAAGAGCTAAAAATGAGTGAAACAGATCATATAAACTATATGTGTAGGAATCTCTCTAAAACTGAACCAAATTTGACATTTTTTAACATACTATTCAAAAAAATTGTTATATTTCCAAAATATTAATCACATTTATATTTATTTGTAATAAGTCCAAATTTTACACAATTGAATTATATTTTCATAGGTACATATTTACAAATATATATCCAAATATTTAAATCTATTTGTGAATTGGGGAAGAAAAAGAGTTAGAGAACCTATTATATTTTTTCACAATTGGGCCATTATAGTAATGAAAAATACTATCTAAGAGGAAGGCTGATTTTTTTTTATATATAATAGATTTCAATTAAATGTTAATTCCATTTTCCTTCCTAAAATTTATGAACTTTAAAAACTCTACATTTATTTCATGGTCATAAAATTTTAAAATTTATTTGTCCTTAATATGACAGAAACTATAAAAACAATATTGACTACTATACTACTTTGGTTTAAAGGCTCATATAGGAATATTATAGGTCACATGACAGACATGTTACCTGGAGTAAAGTACATAGTAGGATTTAAGAATTAGGTAATCTTCCAGGCACATGGCTCATACTTGTAATCCTAGGACTCTGGGAGGCCACAATGGGAGGATCCCTTGAGCTCAGGAATTCAAGACCAGCCTGAGTAAGAGTGAACCCCTGTCTTTACTAAAAGTAGAAAAATTAGCCAGGTATTTTGGCAGGTGCCTATAATCTCTCAGTACCTGGGACGCTGAGGCTAGAGAATCACTTGAATCAGGAGTTTGAGAAAAGTTAGACTTCAATTTTGTTTTATCAAGAAAGAGAGTTTAAGTAAATCACATAATCTGAAAAAGCAGAATTAATATTACAAATAACTACAATTAATGGTGCAAAACCACCAGGACTCTCCTCTATAATTCTTCTTAACGAAATATAGAATAAGACTTTTTCTTTTGCTTTGATTAAAGCCCCCAAAATGAAGACAGAGGATACTATTTATAGTGAGGCCTTCAATATACTCCTTCAGATTAACAAAGGAGATAGTGAGACAGTTCCCAATACTCTCGTCTCCATAATCCAAATTCAGGAACAAAGCCAGGATTTTTGTATGAGGTCTCTAGATTGATCAAGAGACAGATTTAGTCATGTTTTCACAATGAAGTGTTGAGTATATCATGGGGAGGTAGATGGAAGGTCCATTAGCAAATAAACCAGAGAGGATACTGGGCAGAAGGACAAGCCAGAAACTTTTACAGAAACTGATATGAAGTCAAAATAGATCCGCTGCTCAGAAAAGGTCAGCAACTCATTGTTTATAAACACTTCTGAATATGAAAGCCTTTATCTGACCCTGTTGGGCCTCTTAATGCCAAATGTATATGGAGTGCCAATAGATTCCGTTTCAAAAACTAATGTAATAGGTCTTAACAGGGTAATATTTAAAGCAAGTCACTAAATTCATTTTTTTAAAGATAGCATCAGATTTTTATCTTACCTCTTTGCTGACTTTCACTGAATTTCTCAATCAAAAAACACTTCTTTGAACAACAACAAAAAGTTTTTTTGAGACCAAAATGTGGACTCTACATGCAAAAAAACTCTTAGGTACATTAAATGGTCAATTAATACATTAACTAAAATAAGTTAATTGCCAATGAAATGTGATATTCTCTATGTGTGTTCAATGTCATTTGTTTTGGGTTTCGATAGAAGGATTAATACAGTTGAAAACTTATTTTTAGGATCTCAAATATCATTTTTTTAACAAATGTGTAAAATTTTTATTTAAAATTTTCAATTATAATATTTAATTAAAAATACTATACAGTATATCTGATTTGGATGTCCTTCATTTTTTTTCTCTTTCCTGATTGTGCTGGCTGGGACTTCCAACACTCTGTTGAGTAGAAGTGGTGACAGTAAACATGCTTTTTTTATTAAATTGTAAACACATAGATCATGTATACATTAATGTATTTGTGGGGTACAATGTGCTAATTACATATGGAATTAAGAATGCTTACATCACACTGGTTAATATATACCTCATCTCATTTACTTAGTTATTGTGTTAAGATATTTATACTCTATGCTAATAGATCTGACATGTACCCTTGCATTATGCACCATAGGTGTGATCTCACCATTCACCCTCCCTTGATCTGATCTTCCCTCTCCCTTCCCATCCCCCCCTTTCCTCCTTTATCTTGAGCCATAGTTCTGATCTATCTTCATATGAAAGTGTGAGTGATTGTAAATTGGTTTCATAATAATACTGAGTATATGGATATTTTTTCTTCCATTCTTGAGAAACTTTACTAAGAAGGATATGTTCCAGCTCCATCCATGTAAATATAAAAGAGGTAAAGTCTCCATCTTTTTTAAGGTTGCATAATATTCCATAGTATACATATACCACAATTTATTAACCATTCATGGGTTGATGGGCACTTGGGCTTCCTCCATGACTTGGTTATCATGAATTGAGATGCAGTGAATAATCTGGTACAAATATCTTTGCTATAAAGTGATTTTTGGCCTTTTGGATATACACCTAGTAGAGGAATTACAGGATCAAACGGCAGGTCTACTTTTAGATCCCTGAGTATTCTCCATATTTCTCTCTAAAAGGGACATATTAGCTTGCACTCCCACCTGATAAGCCTATCAAAAATATAAACTGAGGGAAAGATTCCCTCTTTAACAAATTGTGCTGGGAGAACAGGCTGGTGACCTGCAGAAGACTGTAACTGGCCCCACACCT
>CAUYQV010044950.1:0-11931 GCA_963574575.1 Galagoides demidoff | reverse complement strand
GAGGGGAGGGGGGAATGGGTGGACAGATGGGGATGGAGGGATCACTTCTGAGGTTTATCTTACAAGGGTACAAGTGAATCTTTCTAAGAGCAGAATGTGAACGTTTTAAAATAATAACTAAGAAAATGACATGAAGGCTATGTTAATCAGTTTGATGGAAGTGTTTCAGATTGTGTGTGAAAACCCCACACTGTACCCCAGAAGTGCATTAATGTACATAGCTACCATTCAATTAAAAAAAAAAAATCCTGGTTGAAGCGATCCTCTTCCCCAGGAGCTAGGACTACAAGTGCCCACCAAAGCACCCTGCTCAGTTGTCTATTTTTAGTATGGACAGAGTCTTGCTCTGAACTCCTGAGCTCTAGAGATCTTGCCACCTCAGCCTCCCGGAGAGCTGGGAGTACAGGTGTGAGCCGCTCCTGGAGGGGAAGGTTTAAATAAGGTTTAAATAACCTTATTTAAGCCATCTGGAGATACAGAGAGAGAGCATTCCAGGCAGACGAAAGTGCAAATGCAGAGCTCTGCACTGGGACCACGTCTGGAGTGTTCCGGAAACAGCAGGAATATCCAGTGTGAGTGGAACAGAGTGAATATGGAGGGGAGAAGTAGAGGATGAGGTGGCAGCAGAAATAGAGGGTTGGATAGCATTGACCGCTGCCAGGATTTTAGATGGCATCCTCTGTGAAGGTTTTGAATGAAAGAGTCAAATAATTTGATCCCTAATTTTACTAGACTACCACAAAACCCCAAGATCAAAGTAGAGAGGCCAGTCATGGAGCCACTGAAATAACTCCTGACAAAAAGCAATGTGATTATGAAACAAGTGACAATCGTGTAGATGAAAAAAAAAAGGTTGTTTTCAGGTTATATTTTGTTTACTGCTCAGTTGCTCCTTATTTATCTGGTGTTGGAGGAAGAGACAACTCAAAGAGAACTCAAACTCTGATTGCCGTGTACTGTCAGGGGGGAGACCTGAGAAGGAACAGGTTTCATAAGAAAAGACCGGAAGTTGAATTCTCAACTATTCAGTCTGGGGTGGCCATGGGAAATCTAAGTGCGGCTATTGGATAGATACTCGGATAGACTTGTGTGGTAAGGGGAGAGACACAAGCTGGAGACATAAATTTAGGAGTTGGCATTTTGGGTGCCCAGTATGGTAGACACTAGACATATGTAGCTATTTAAATTCGTTTTAAAATAAAATGAAAATTGAATGAGTCCCTTTAGCAACATTTCAAGTGCTCAGTGTGGCTAGTGGCATCATATTAGGCAACCCACAAATAGAACGCGCACATCACCTCGGCAAGTTCTATTGGACAGCGCCAGACTGATAGTATTTAAAGACATGAGAGATGAGAGTGGATGAAATAATCACCAAGGGACTGACTCTGTTTCTAAGCTTCAGAAACTTAGAAACATGGGGAGGTGGGAGGTTTCTTTTTCTTTCAACCGCACATATAATCAGTTGCAAAACTCTTCGGATTTTGTACTGAGAACGGTTTCTGGTTAATCTTCCCTTCTTTCCTCGGCCTTCACTTTTGTGTTTTTGGCCTTCCTTTCCTCTTGCTTATATGATTACAGTGGTCTCCTAACTCACATCTGTACCCCTCATATTCATGGTCTACATTGCCAAAAGAGGTAACTAAATCATTCTCCAGTTCAACATCTCCTGAATTATTACTGAGTATTCTTATTTGTGTTTTGCAAAATACGTACCATGCAACACTGTTCCCATTCTCTAATGAAAAGAAACCAAAATTCTTTAGTGCACTACAAAAAATAAAATAAAATAGCTTCTGTTAGCTTCCTTGCAACCTAGAGAATAAAAGTTGATGAAATGGCATATCAAATGTTTGTCACCTGCCCTCACAACTGCCGTTAGCCTCGTGTCTCATACTCTTTACCTTTCCCTTGATTCTCCAACAATGATGATTTCCCCGGTGTCCCTTTCCCTTACCCTGCTTTTTCCAACGACTGCTTTTAAGCTTCTTCTGGATTCCTTTTTGGAGATAAATGTTCTACTCCCACAGGCTAACTCTTCTCATTTGACAAGGCAGAGCTCAAGTGTTGCCTCTTCTCAGCTCGGGTAAGATGTCCCACGTCTGTGCTGTTGTAGCACCCTGCGTGGCTTTACTTAACACTTGGTACTGAAAGTGCCTATTTCTGCATCTCCACAGTGAACTACAGCTCTCGGAGATCAGTGACTAAACAAGGGTGACTACATCACCCGGCACATGGGAGGCCAGCGGTGACTCTTCTTCAAACTGAAATGAAAGTAACCGAGCAGGACTCTGAGGTTTTCTGGCATATTTATGAGCTCTTCTTAGGGGGCTGCTCAGGCTATTTCAGAAGCCCTTCTTATTCCCTTATTTGTTCTGCCCATTTTCACTCTTCAATGCCAAACCTATATGTCATTTTCTACTGAGCTGATGCACTCGCACCCCAGACGATGTTCTTTCTCCAAGTAGCAGCCCTCACCACTATTTGTGTCTCCAAGGTGGCACTCGTCACATGGTACAATAGTAATTTTGTCTCCCGGCCTTTCTAAGTTTGGTGTGCCTCGTCCATAGTAAACATGAAATAAACACTTGTTAAATACATCTCTTCCTTATCATAGTGATATGCTAAGAGCTCCTTAAGTGGATACTGTTACATAACCCACTTGATTGCAAATTAAGAAATAACCCTGTGATAAGAAATATCTTTGAATATAAATGGTATTTTAAATTATTTAAATCTGGAATAAGCTTTGAAATTAATCTAATTTTGCAGATGAAGAAATTAATGCCAAGAGAGTTCAACTTATTAATAGTTTTTGAGCCAGAAGTATTTCAAATATCCTGGCCATTACTTGGCTTGTCCCGGGGCTTCCACGTGTCAGCTTCTCACCCATCCCTTCAACAATGCTATGCTTGCACAGACAGCAGACATAACAGAGACAAAAATATATATTTCACTAACTACCTAGTGCAGAGGCACTGTGATTATGAGGTTGAGATTTAGTATTTAATTCAGAAATACTGCGAGTCACAGACTCATCCTTTCCTCCTCATAGGTGTCTAAAAACGTCTTGCACTTATTCAACAAAAAGAAATGGAAGGATTGGGCTTCTGGCAATAAACTGTTTCAGGGTCAAAGCAGTACTCAGGGAAAGCTGAAAATGCCTCTGTCTCCTGAAGGTGCACCAAGAAGTAAAACTGCCACAGAGAGGGTCGAGCTCATTTTCTTACAGACAGGTTAATAGCATTAGAGTTGAATTTTTTTGAGAAAAAAGATATCTGTAGATGCAAACAATCCCCACTGTTTAATCACAGGTGCTCACCCAACCCACACACACATGATGCACACACAGGGTGGACGATATGCAAAAATAAATTATGGGAATTTATCCCCAAAAAAACCTACCAGAGATATATGCAGTCTTTCAGAAAACATTAAAAGAACTAATAATGAGCACTTAGCTGCGATAATTACAATCTTCCTGTTATAAACATTAGAACAAATAGCAAAATATTCAAATGTCATTGATCCAGAGCCTTCATTTTCAATATATACCTTTGTCTTTTTGCCGGACAGCAGAGCCATGGAGTCATATCTTTAACAAATAGTCTCTGAAAACGTTAAGTAAGTGACATTTGACCAGGGTTCTAAATTGAAAATATTAAGATTATTTCTGATTTCCAAAGAAACCTAACCATCAAACCATGCTTGTTGATTTTTCTTTTCTTTTGGCATTTTGGTACCTTTGTTCTAAGATATTTGTTTCAAAAAACTGATTTAGTACTTTTTTTGCTCTCCTAGAAAATGTTATTTAAAGCAAATTTTCTTTTCTTTTTTTTTTTTTTACATATGAGTATTAATAAGAATATCGTGTGATAAACTCCCGAGATATTGTTTCCTCTAGGGTTGATTAGTATAAGGTTGATAAGTATAAGATAGTCTCAAAATGATAGGTTTTCTGGCAGAATTATATCTCAGTAGTTAGTCTTAAATCTAGTACTGTTCACACTATAGATTTGGTTATCCTTGGTTGAAAAGAACACAACTCTGCCTCATCCAAAGGATGGGCTCAGTTCAAGGTTTCATTAACTATGGTTTATTTCCAAAGAAACTAATGTGTTTTACAAAAAATTTAAAGTAGGCAAAGGGGTGGACATAGTTTTCCAACGAAACCCACAGAACTCACACTGACACCAGTGTTAGTAGGACCTGAAGGGCCAATTCTTGGGCCTTCCAATAGCTTTCTTAGAAGCTGGTTGTGTCTGAGTTCTGGAGGGGGATTCTCAGGCCCCTGGGCAGCTGGTGTGATGTGGGTGACAGTAGTAGCAGTAGTAGTAGTAGTACTACTGGGGCCCAAACAGTCCATGTTGGTGTTGCTGGTGGCTGTGATGGGCTAAGTGGGGTACTTGATAGTCTTCTAGACACCTACAACAGGGCAGTGGGTGCTGTCCTAGGTTTGCTTAAGAGAGTGTGGTCTCCCCATCCTCCCTAGCCAGGTGGAAGTTACAGACCAGGAGTTTTAGATTGGTGAAAACCCAGAGTATAGGAATGGGGCGATTACCTTTGGTTGTTCGTTGTTGTCGTTAGTTTGCTGTTTGTTTTATTCTCCCCTCTTTAAACCACACAGGGGATGTTTCAGAAGGTTCTTGGTTGGACGTGGGTGAGACTCTCTTCTCTAGTCTTGGTTACCAAATTTACTCATCACTGTCAAGGGTGTCTTTTCCCAGCTTCCTGCTCCCACTCTACAATGCTTTTTTCTTTCTTTTAAAGAAAAATCTATTTTGAAATAAGCTAATATATGTTAAGTACTTTTTACCATCTATTTGAAAGAAAACTCCAAAAGACAGTGGAGAAGTTAATATTTGGCAACAATCTTGAAATCTCCCACTATGAATTATTAAAAAACTTACAAGAGGCTATCACATATTTTCATTATATTTTAAATTTTAAAATTAAATTTTCTTATTCCAGATGCAATATTATAAAGAAGATGATAGTCATTTCAACACACATATTTCTCCTTTGTCAAAAGAAAAGGATAAAAAATTATAAATACATCTCTTCTGAAACCTTCTGTCTGATGTAATGATATTCTGAGTTGCTAGCTACTGGATTTATTAGGAAAGGACAGTATCAGCTTTAAGGAAGGTAGGATCTATCCTGGATTCTCTGAAATTCATAGACTCAGCCATATACTGAAACAGACCCAGTACCACCACTTTTCAACAAAGCCAGATGTCCCTGTCAATAAAGATTGTTTCCCTGATTGCCCCTGAAATACAGTCCCGTCAACTGAACCCTACATTTCTTTCTCATATTCCTTGATCCCTAATATTGTTCTCAAAGACATCACAAATAATTAGTTTTATAATAGACATGAAAATAAAGTGTAATGAGGACTCGTAGGTGGTAATCCTAACTCAGATTGGATCCTTCTAGTGAAGGGAAAAATAGTATTTTAGCCAGAAAAGAAGAATTGATAGAACTTCTAGAAAGAAGGAGACTTATATGAAAAAGAAGAAAAAAACCCTGATATTCTATAGAGAAAATGGTAAAAAGTACACAGGACAGCTTTAGATTCTGGAAGTCTTGTGTCACTTACCAAGCCTAGGTTGTATTCAGAATATTAGAACAAACGAAAGAAGGATTTAAACAGAGAAGGAAATGAACGCAACTGTATTTTAGAAAAAGAACTCTGCGGAAGCAATGGACAGAATAGGTTGAATCAAGTAAAATCTGGACATGATGTGGAGAATAGATTTCCCCCCAGGGAAAAACAATAAGTGATCGAATCAAGCAATGGTGGTGGGAATTTAGACAGGATGAATTCCAGAAAGGTCAACTAGACTGGTGACCAACGAGATAAAGAAGATAATGGAGAGAAAGAAATTCAAGATGGTTCTCAAGTTATTGGCTTAAAAACTATATGGATGGCTCGGCGCCTGTGGTTCAATCGGCTAGGGCGCCAGCCACGTACACCTAAGGTGGCGGGTTCGACTCCCCAGCCCGGGCCCGCCAAACAACAATGATGGCTGCAACCAAAAAATGGCCGGGCATTGTGGTGGGTGCCTGTGGTCCCAGCTACTTGGGAGGCAGAGGCAGGAGACTTGCTTGAGGAGTTGGAGGTTGCTATGAGCTGTGATGCCATGGCACTCTACCCAGGGGGATAGCTTGAGGCTCCATCTCAAAAAAAAAAAAAGAAAAAAAAAACTATATGGCTGATACTCCAGTTAATGGAGACATTGACATAAAGAAGCAGAAGCATTTGGGAGGGGCTTGAGGGGGCTAGGAAATGATGAGTTTAAACTATACACTATGAAATAATAATAAAATTAATCATATTGACTGCAGCTAATATGCACTGTACTAATCCATATTTAATCTAATTTTCTCCTCACCAAAATCCTCTATGCAATGTTGGATGCATATGGTCAAAGCTCAGAAGAAATCATTCAGGTGAACAGGTAAGTGCGGCACTTGGTAGTTTTGTAGTTGAAGCCACACCAGTGGACATATCCACCAGTTATAGTGCAGAATGTGGGAAGGGAAGACCAAAGGCAAATCACTGGGAAGACTGATCACACAGGAGGAAGTTGAAAAAGCAAAACATGTGGAAAAAGGCAAAAAACCAAGATGGAAAAGCCTTATCAGAAGGACGAGATGCTTTGATGTTTAAAGTGTGTGTGTTGGTCAGGTGGGAAAAAGCACTGGGTGTGCCCTCTGGATTTAGCATCTAGTAGTTCAGGAGTGCCACAAAGCTGAGGCAGAGTAATTGATATTTTCTGGCTGAAATGAGACAACAGTGCATGGAGGCACAATTAGGAAGGGGGTAAGTGGAGATGGGCATCTGAAAACTACCTTGCCAAGTGGCTGTGCTATGAAGGCAGAGGAGAGAACAGCAAGATTTGGAGAATAGATAAGTTTGTTGGCACTGTTGTTTTAAGATGTGTAAATATGATGATGAAGAAAAGGTTCCAAGTAAGTGTAAGGTGAGTATAGAGATAGAAAAAAGAGGGGACACTTGCTTAAACGAGGTTCCTTAGAGGAAGGGATTTTGAGCAAAGGGGAACTGATAAGGCAATTAAAAGAATCAAGAGTTCCTTCTCATCTACATACAAAGAAGATTCTTCCCTGTCAAGACCCACTTTGACCATGAGGTTTTCTAAACAAGATGAGAGGAAGAGGATGTGTAAGTGAAGTCGTTTATTTTTAATATTATCCTAAGTATTTTCAATACTTTGCAATTTACGTTTTTAGCAATGGTCTCCAACTAATGACTGAAGTCTGAAGATTAGAGTCCTTTCTTTTAGTCATCATTGATTTTAACCTTTTTACCTATTTTATTTTGGTATAGTTGTAGAGGACATAATACATTCAATCCTTTAGTAAAGATGTGTTAGGGTTTTTGTTTTGTTTTGTTTTTGTTGTTGTTGTTGTTTTATCCAAAACAAATTCTCCTGTTAGAAGTGCAATAGCAACTTGAAAAGATAAATCAGACAAGGCTGGCAGGTGTATTAGAAAGTTTTGTTCACTTTACATTTCAGGCTGTTTCGTAATTTTAGATTACATTTATTTCCACTCCCATCACTCTCTCTCCATTGCCTCGACACTACATTTCTAATCCTTAGTTTTTTTGTCTACTTGGGCTGCTGGAACAAAATATCATAGACTGGATGACTTACGTAGCAGAAATGTACTTTCTCACAGCTTTGAAAAAAAGCAGTCAGAAATCAAAGTGCCAGCATGGTCAGGTCCTAGTCAGGGCTCTCTTTCTGGCTTACAGACAGGAGAGAAAGAGAGACAGACTTTTTTCCTTTTCTTAAAAGTGTACCAATTCTATAAGATTAGAGCCACACTGCTATGACCTCATTTAATAATCTTAATTGCTATCTGCAGATAAAGTTACTTGGGGGAGGTAGAGCTTTCACATGTGAATTTTGGGGGATGGGGGCAGTAGTCTACACAATCCAGTCCATAGCACTGACATAACAACCAATGTCCTAGCTAAATGACCCTAACACGCTAGGTTTACCAACTGCTGGTCATCTGAGGATACCTAACGAGATACATAAGTGAATAGCACATTTATGAAGCTTGGACACTTGTTTAGTAGGGGAAACCTAACAAGTTCACAGTCACCTCTTTGTTGATGGGCTGACACAGCATAATGGGACTTAATAGAACCTGCCGACAGGAAGAGGAATCTTAGCCCTTAGGCTGTGGGGCTGATGACCAGATGATGAAAGAAACACTAGTGACTCCTCTAGAAAGGTCAGGGACCGGTTCAGGGCTTTTAGTTAGAGTAGTCAGGGGGTGCGGCATTTTGCTCTCCCTCCTAGGTAGTGTGCTAGGATACTTAAGCCGTATGCCCTGTATGTACTGAATTCCCTTTCCCAGCAGTGTTTTTATGCGTAAGACCAGCTGTTTGCTCTGGGTTGCAGCTACAGGGACCCAATATCCTAATAGGTTAACTCCAGTCTCTCACTTTCTCACCCTATCTAGATACTAACAACTCAGATGTGGTTAGTTGTCTAAAGTAGTCATCCTCTGTCACAATTTGCAGTGTCTTAATTGCTTCTCTCTGCCTGGTACCTCGCTTTCTTTTCTACTTGAGAAGCATCATCCAGTAACCTTTCATTTATGAGATGTTCTCCATCCACCCCAACATAGCCACCATCTCTTCTTCCTTCATGGTACCACATTAATTATATATTTGCACTTATAAATCAAAAGTATTTTTGTTGATCTTTAAAACAATTTTTAGAGGGAAGATCTCACTAGGCTGCCCAGGCAGTACTCAAACTCCTGGGCTTAAGTGATCCTCCTGCCTCGGCCTCCCAAGCAGACATGACTACGGGTGTGTACCATGACACCAGGCTTTCCAAAGCATAGATTTGTCTTTAATATGAATTTACTAAAGGCAAAAGTGATACCACATCCTTCCTTGTATTCCAGGGTTTTAGTACCATGCCTGGAATATGGCGGATGCCTGATAAATGTATGCGATGTGAAACATTAAATGAAAACCTTTTCTGATCTGGGGATTCCTACAAGCAGGTGACCTGTAACTCACATTGTATCCATTCATTCCTTGACTCATTTTATTATATTATTTGATATTCTCTATGTGCCAAGTATTACCCCAGGCCCTCTTGGTACAGTCATAAGCAGAAAAGTAAAGTTTGGAGTAAGAAGGACGGAATTCTCTTCTGGTTTCAGGCAAGGAATTTTACCCCCCAAGCTACATTGTCATTATATGTAAAATGAGAGGATCATAGTAGACCTTCCCTATGCCGTGTGCTATGAGAACTATGTGGGAGAAATTAATTTAACACATTTGGCACTTTTCTGACGTATAATAAATACACAGTAAAGGATGTTCCTTTTCTTCTTTTCGGATTTCTTCTTGCCATCGTTGCATGAAGAACCATCACAGCTTTCATGGAGCCCAACCTTAGTAGGCATGCAGACCTCTGAGCGCTGGTGACCGTTGTTTCTAATGTTTCAATATTACTTATCTGATGGATTCCAAATCACTCAAAGGCAGAATCCCTGCATAAACAAGTATTTTGTGAAATTTCTCCTTAATAATAATATTGTAACAGTGTTTAAGGGCCATGGTACAAGTCAGGTAAAAATCTCAAGTTCAAAGAAAAATGTCCTTGTTAGATGCATGCATTCAAGGTGAAGAATCGGGGTTGAATTTCATCTGTTGCATGAACAGCTGTAAGTGTAATAGCAAAAACATACTTCGCTAGCGTGGTGGTTGTGGGTCGGTCACAGAGCTCAACTTGGATTGTATTATTTTCTCCCCACAGCAGGCACTTGCTGGAGATATGTTATAATCACTGTACAAAGCAAGTCTCAGGAAACTGAACTAGCTGCCCCAAGCCACAGCCTCTTCTCCCCACACTCTACCAGGCTGTCAATTTCCACTTCTTTAGAGCAGTCACAACACCTTCATGCTCTATAGTTATATTGTGATCTGTGACATTCTTTTGCTTCCCAATCCCACTTCCACTTTTCTGTTCATCCTTAAACTGTAAAATAATATATGATGCATCACATTTTTGCCTTTGGGAAATAGACTGTCTTTCAAGATTTTGCTCTTTGGGACTGGGAACTCTAAAGAGGAATAGAAATTATCTGGGAAATAGGAAAATCAGGATGGGATATATACGGAGAGAAATATCCACAGATAACACTGCACTACTGGACATGGGGGAGCCGAGTGGCTGCTGGAGCTGGAGTGGCCTGTGTGATCTCAAATATTGAACCAAGGGGGAGGTTCCTATGGCTCAAAGGAGTAGGGTGTAGGCCCCATATACCGAAGGTGGCAGGTTCAAACACAGCCCCAGCCAAAAATTGCAAAAAAAAAAAAAGATACAGAACAAAGAGAGCAAATGCTTATGATGCAGTTGTGAGAAGCCCATCAGTTTGTCCTATTTTATTTTATCCTAAAATGTTTTATCATCTCTGCTGGTGATTATTATATACATATTTTTTGTCTTCTCCACTTTGCTTATGTAATAAAAGTGTATTCTGAGAGAATACTGGTTGGATACAGAAACTCTTATTTCCTTGCATTTTTTAATAAACCATTATGGTAAAAAGTTACAATAAAATAAGGTAGTATGATCTGGAAGACCCTGGCTTTTCTTTTTTTTTAGTTTTTTTTTTTTATTAAATCATAGCAGTGTACATTAATGAAATGATGGGGTACAATGTGCTAGTTTTATATACAATTTGAAATACTTTCATCAAACTGGTTAACATAGCCTTCACTGCATTTTCTTAGTTATTGTGTTAATCCTTAGTAGATTTAACATGTACCCTTGTAAAATGCACCATAGGTGTGGTCCCCCAATACCCTCTCTCCACCCTTCCTCCCCTCTCCTCTCCTCTCCCCCTCCTCTTTCTCCTTCATCTTGGGCTATAGTTGGGTTATAGCTTTCATATGGAAG
The DNA here is from genome assembly GCA_963574575.1 of Galagoides demidoff. Lineage (NCBI taxonomy): Eukaryota > Metazoa > Chordata > Mammalia > Primates > Galagidae > Galagoides > Galagoides demidoff. The sequence goes on along the minus strand of CAUYQV010044950.1, from coordinate 967 downwards.
TGTGGGTGCTTATAAATTAGTTTCATAGTAGGGCTGAGTACATTGGATACTTTTTCTTCTATTCTTGAAATACTTTGCTAAGAATATGTTCCAGCTCCATCCATGTAAACATGTAAGAGGTAAAGCCTCCATCTTTTTTAAGGCTGCATAATATTCCATGGTATACATATACCACAATTTTTTAATACATTCATGGATCAATGGGAACTTGGGCTTCTTCCATGACTTAGCAATTATGAATTGGGCTGCAGTAAACATTCTGGTGCAAATATCTTTGTTATAAAGTGATTTTTGGTCCTCTGGATATATACCTAGTAGAGGAATTGAAGGATCAAAAGGCAGGTTTATTTTTAGATCCCTAAGTGATCTCCAAACAGTTTTCCAAAAGGAAAGTATGTATTAGTTTGCATTCCCACCATTATACACATTTAAAGAGCCTGCTGTTTGCTGCCTTACATTGATTCTGTTCATTTAAGCTTCTTGTGTTATAAATTATATTAAACTTGTTTAAGCCAACAGGTATCATGGTTCACTTCCCTTAATGTATGGGAAGCAAAAATCAAAGGTGTGAAAATTGAGTATAAAGGAAAGGTAGACACTACTGCATCTTTTTTTTTCTGATTTTATATACAATTTGAAATATTTTCACCAAACTGGTTAACATAGTCTTCATGGCATTTTCTTAGTTGTTGTGTTAAGATATTTATATTCTACATTTCAAAAGATTCACATGTACCCTTGTAAGATGGACAACAGGTGTGGTCCAACCAATCACCCTCTCTCCACCCATCCTACACCCTTCCCTCCCCTCCCTCTCCCCTTTCCTCATATTCTTGGGCTATAATTGGGTTATAGCTTTCATATGAAAGCTATAAATTAGTTTCATAGTAGGGCTGAGTACATTGGATACTTTTTCTTCCATTCTTGAGATACTTTGCTAAGAAGAGTATGTTCAAGTTCCATCTAT
>CAUYQV010044948.1:0-10178 GCA_963574575.1 Galagoides demidoff | reverse complement strand
GAACCCGAGCTTGAAACATACAAGGATCTGCCCCAGGGCACCCTGCCTGCAGGTTGGGGGAGTAGAGTGTGGCACCCAAACCTAGCCATGGGGGCCCCCCCCCCCCCCCCCCCGGGGTGGGTGTGGGGGCTCGGGTGGGGGGGCCGGGCGCCCCGGGGGGGACGGAATTACCAAAAAAACCCACCAAATTAATTTTTGTTTGGGGGTTTTTTCATACTACTCACCCCCCCGGCGGGCCCGCCCACCCCCCGGTCCCTCCAGCCACCCCCGGGGGGGGGGGGGGGGCCCCCCCCCCCCCAAACTCTAGAAGATGCTGTGTGAGCAGTTTTGAGAAAACTTAAAAATAAGGGGTGAAGGGAGCCAATCCTTAGTAGCTTAGAAGGAGGAACAAGAGAGCTTACAGGAGTCAGCTTGGGCTAAAGGCAGCACCTACCCTAAGAGTTACTGAGCCCCTGTCTGGTGTCATGTCCTGGGCTGAGCCGGGTGCGAGGATCTTCTTTAGTTAGGATGGTCATGGAGGCCTCTCTGATAGACGACGCTAAGCTGGAATCTGAGGGCTGAGAGGGAGTTAGCCACCTCGGTGTGGAAGAATATGATCCAGACAGAGAGCAGCATGTGCAAAGTCTCAGAGATGGGAGAGTTTGGGTAAAGCAAGCAGCCCCGCTGGCTGGAGTGGGGTGAGGTGGGGCAGAGAGGCAGGTCTGGGGGCCTGGGCCCTTGGAAGCCACGAGGAGGCTTTGTCCTTTGTGCAATCAGATACCACCAGATGTTTAGGAAGGCAGCTCAGGCTAGGACTTAGGTTTCAGAAGTCAGACTGTGGCTCTGGAGAGGGTAGCTTTGGATGGGCAAGAGTGGAGGCAGTGTGAACATAAGCAGTGATTAAAGAGGTCCAGGCAAGAGATGTGGGGCCTGGCTGTGCTGGGAGTGGAGGTGCATGGGAGGGAGACCCGAGCTTCGTGTGTTCACTGGAGAGAAACCAGCACACTTATTGATGAGTTAGACAAATCAGGATGAGGAAAGGGGAAGAACCAGGAAGCATGTCCGGGGTTGCCTTTAGTAACATGGACAGGGTTGTGGTGATTTTCTGATAGGAGGAACATTTGGCACGGGGAGAGGCTACAGAGTAAGGGGTCTGTTTCAGACATATTAAAGACCAGGTGGGGAGCAAGTAGGCTGGCGGGTATATGCACCTGGTACAGAGGGGAGGCTTAGGCTGCAGATAGGTACATGCGGGAATCGTAGCATCAAGGTGCTATTTTAAACCCTGGGAATGGATGAGCTCATTTAGAGAGGACAGAAGGCCTGCCCAGGCCCTAAGGGATCCTGATGTTTAGAGATCAGGTCAGGTGCAGGGGACTCAGAAGGCACAACTGCAATGACTTCACTCAACCTAACATCATCCAGGTGGTGGGGACAGCAGGGGAGCAGGACAAGGTTCTTGCCCTCAAGGGGCTCACAGTCTTGAGTGGCACCTGTGGCTCGGTGAGTAGGATGCTGGCCCTATATACCGAGGGTGGCAGGTTCAAACCTGGCCCCGGCTAAACTGTAACAAAAAATAGCCAGGCATTGTGGCAGGTGCTTGTAGTCCAGCTACTCAGGAGGCTGAGGCAAGAGAGTCACCTAAGCCCAAGAGCTGGAGGTTGCTGTGGTGTCACAGCACCCTACTGAGGGCAACAAAATGAGACTCTGTCTCTTAAAAAAAAAAAAAAAAGAGGGGCTCACAGACTCATTGGAAGCAGTTGTATGAGCTGATAATCATGACACAGTGTGGTAAAGTATTTACAGGGGTGAGCCCAGGAGAAGGAACTAGAAGAAATGTCTGTGGTCCCAGAAGCTGAGGGTATGGCTGAGTCTGTGGGAAGGGCCATGGGCATCAGGAAGACAGAGAGGAAAGAATAGGGACTGGGAACTGTCTCAGATCTGGCCTCCTTCCCTGAGGCCCTCCTCCCCTTGAACCCAGCTGCACCTCCTTTCCTCCCCCTGCCCCACCTCCCACCCCACCACTGAGTCAGCTTCTGGTGTTTCCACATGTCCTGGTTTCCTTCCAGCGGAACCTGCCCACGACTAACAACATGGAGCCCTGCTTCTTCCTCACTTCCATCCCTGTCTCCCGGTGCCCAAGTCTCCATCCTTTCCCTGACAGCCTGGTGTCCTGAGAAAGACTGTTTTCTGAAACCAGGATTGACCTGACAGGAAAATGACCACCCACTGAAGCCTTGGCCTCCATTAAGGCAGGATGTTTTCTCAAAAACAGTTGCTCCATTTCCTGCTGTTGAGAAATCAGCTTATGCATTGATCCGCTTATATTTCACGTTATTTTTATTTATTTATTTAGTTAGTTTTTGAAACAGAGTCTCACTATGTCGCCCTCAATAGAGTGCTGTAGCGTCACAGCTCACAGCAACCTCAAACTCTTGGGTTTAAGTGATTGTCTTGCCTCAGCCTCCCAAGTAGCTGGGACTACATACAGGCAGTGGCCACAACACCTGGCTATATTTTTGTTGTAGTTGTTGTTGTTTGGCAGGCTGGGTCGGGTTTGAACCTGCCAACCTGGGTGTATGTGGCTGGCACCCTAGCCACTGAGCTATAGGCACTGAACCTGTATTTCACGTTATTAAGAAAAGAGAGCAACCTGTCCCACTGAGAGAAACTAGGTTGGCCCCCTCATGTCTGAAAATGAAGGCCCTCTGCTGACAGTCCTCCCTCCTCCAGTGGGCTGCAGAGTGCAGTGGGCTGAGCTGCCCTTGTTCACTCCCCGCCTAGGTCATGTTGCCCTTGTGGTTCACTCTCTCCCATGACTATGCTCACTCCATGAACCTGCAGAGTCTGGCCGCAGCCCCTCTCTCCATCCTTATCTCCTGCTGCCTCCCTCCTCTGCCCATGACTGGTTTAGTCTGCACCTGCCCTAGGGATCCTCGCTTTCAGGCTGAGGTCACAGCTCTGAGCCTCATGGCCAAGACCTGCAGGAGGGTCTGAACCCTCATTCCAGGCTCAGTCTCCGGGCTGAGGCTTCTGTATATTAAGGCCCATGCTGATTACCAAACTGGAGAGGATTTCTCCTTCCTTTGAACAGCTTTAGTTTATTCCCTTTTTGTTGCTTATGACTCATTTCATCTTGAATTATAATACTTTGTGGGCATGCTTTCTCACCCCCCTTCTAAACTCTATAAACTTCAGAAGATCAAGCCTTGAGTCTGGAGTCAAATCTCATTTATCTCCATCCACAGCTTCAGCCAAGAGCTTGGACACGCTTGTGGAATGGGTGAGTTTTGATTAGAGTTGTAGGGGGAGCTTAAGCTGATGTGGAAAATGCAATGCAGGGCTTGGTTTATTGCTTCTGTGCAAAAATACACCTCTGACAGCTAACAGCAGAGTCTATAAAGGGATAGAAAGAAGCTCATTCATTCATTCATTCATTCATTGGACATTCACTTATTAAGCACCTACTATGTCCCCAAAATAGTGTTCGGTGCTGGAGGTGTAGTGAGGAACAATACTGGTAAAGTCCTGCTCACATGGACATTCTCTTCCAGCCCCCAGGGTGACAGATGATCAACCAGAAGGGAAATATCACATGGCAGTAAGTGCCATGATACAAGGAAGTTAGAGTGATGTGACAGAGTGACTGGGAGGTGGCCGAGAGGACTCTGTAAAGAAGGGACACTGAAGATGGCCAGGACAATATCTGGGCATGAGTCAGATCACCTTTTTCTTATCTTTCTCTTTCTCCTTCTTCCTCACTCTGTCTTTCACATTCTTTCAAATCACATCATCTCAACCACCTCACATTTGGAAGACATATTTTCACATACCGATCATCTTTATTTTGTGTAGTTTTTGTCTTCCTTTAAAAACCAGATGTTCTTAATGTTCTATACCCCTTTCTTAATAAAAAAGAAAAAGCAGCATCGGGCGCACCTAAATCAAGTAATTTTGTACAATGATGTGGCCCTCATCTGATTATGTTTTTCCACTGAGGTCACTGTCTCTTGATAGAAAATGGCTCCCACGCCACTGGATTAAAGGATTAGAAAGAGTTGTATGGAGGCATTTGGGGTCTGGTGTGCCGGGAGAAGATCTCTTCACTGGCAGGGAAGTCTGAATGCTCTCCAAAGGTTGATCACCTCTGAGTCACTCCAGGGATGCTCTGGAACTCAGTCAGCCTGGGTGTCAAGTCCCAGAGCTGACTGGCTGTGGCCCTGGGACTGCTGCTGAAGATGTGGGACTGGCAGGTGGAGGGCAAGGATGGTGAGAAGGGTTACTGGTGCAGACTGAGGTGCTGAGTGATCTGTAAAGGCAGGCTCTGGTGTGAAGTGCAGTGTCAGACACCCTCTCTCCCACTGTTGCAGGCCCCTGTACTTGGCAGAGAAAGGACAATTTTCCTCTGTGTGCAGGAGTGTGGTGTGTGAACGTGTGCGCGCAGGTGTTGAGGGAGGAGGAGGCCATAGAGCTAAGGACCACATGTTCAGTTCACAGTTTATACTGAAAAGGGACTTCTGGTTGGGAAAACAGGGTGAGAGGTTAATATCAAATTCCAAATGGAGTCCCTGGCCCTCTCTCGCTTTCCTTATTTTCTGAGAAGGGGCACCCAGGGCTGGCTATGGCCAGCGGGTCATCTAGTCCAACCTGGCCACTGTACAATGGATGCTGCAGACTCAGGAAGTGACTTGCCCAAGGTGACACGGGGAAGTAGGGGTAAGTGTCTAGTGAACTTTCTTCTACAACAAGTCACCTTTGCATTTGAGTGACAGAAGAAGGAATGTAGTGGGGTGATATTCTTTCTGTTCTCTGAATTTAGGGGTCCTAGATGTTGGGCATAAAGCCCTGCCCTGGGTCATATTACAGAGCTGAGTCCCAGTGAAGGAGCTCTGAATGGAGCAAGCTGAGATCAAACTTTAAATGTGAATAGGGTGTAGATTTTCACTTCTGAGAAGGCTCAAATTCAGTCCTATGGACTATTGCTACAGCTTAATGACCTCAAATGAGGTACCAGGAAGGAGCGAATAAGAGCACCAGCTCTCATCTGGTCTGGTCTGGGTTGGGTGGGCCTCAATGGCCCAGCTGCTCTGCTCCAGAAGAAGCTCCATTATTGCCAAGGACAAGTGGCAATAATGGCACCAGTTATGGCAGGTACAGGGTCCTTGTCCCTTTCCTCTAGATTCCCCTCTGCAGGGTTCTCCATTGGAATGAAGAGGGTAAGAAGACTGGGAAGTGTCCCCTGCAAGCCTGGCCTTTGGGCTACCTGACCCTGTCCGTTTATTATTGGCCTGGGTGACAGCTGGGAATGGCAAGGACACTCTAGTGCAGGGAGTAGGGTGGGGCTGGGGCCATCCTAAGCTCCCAAGATCCCACATGCCATGTGGTGGGGTCTAGGAGGGTGGGGAATGGCAGGAATGCCTGTGTGCAGCCTTCCCCACACCCACCCTGAGCAAAATGAGGCAAAGCCCAGAGCAAATGTAGCAGTGAGCCTTTGGACTGGATGCTTCTCTCCTTGAGACATATTTGAAAAACATTTGTTGCCGAATGCCTGAATTAATTAAGAGGGATCTGGCTATGTTCTCTTGGCACTAAGCTCTAAATGTGGGGAAAAGGGCTTTACTTACAGGAAGAGAGAGTCGAATGAGCATAAAGAACACTTGTTAGTAGCAAATCCACCCTCGACCAGGTGGTGGCTTCCAGAGAAGATGCTTTGAAAAAGCACAGCACAGGAAAGGGGTTGCGGGGGACCCTGTAGCCGTACCCACTCCTGATAAAATGTGCTCCATTTCAGCCAAGTTCCCTCCTTCCCTGCCCCCACCCCACTGACTCAGCGACAGCAGGCCCTGGAGTGAAGGCATATGCGTCCTCTTCGATGTGAGAGCCTTACAATATAGGGAAAGTGGCATTTCCATGGCATTCACAATGTAGGGAAAAGCTGTCACCTTATGGGGGTGGGATGGAGTCAGCACCGACAGAAGAAGGGAGGAGCTGGTTTACCAGCCTCAGTCCTCATGGGGATCCCTGGGGGCCTCAGGATCTCCAGATGAATGACTTGCCTGGGAGGGTTTTAACTGGTCATAGGAACTTCCACCATCTGGGTTCACTCCAGCAAACTCTGGGGAAACTGTAGGTTTACAATATCTAAGCTCGTCCTCTCTAGGGCCACTTAGGAGGGACAGATGGAAGGGAGAAATAACCAGCAACCTCCCTGACTTTATCTCAAATAAGGGCTCTTAGGAAACAAACACTGAGTTCCAAATGAAACAAGAGCAAGCTTTAGTGTCATCTTCTATCCCTCTGACACCCATTTGGGGAGGAGGACCTTGGCCTAGGGAGGGACACAGAGTTTCAGTTCTCCATCTACTCAAAGAAAAACAGAAAATGCAATGGTCTTGTGGCCACGAAAGACATTAAATCAGCAGTTACAAATCATCCTCAACAAAAGTATTGTACCAAGATGGCTTTACTGGTAACTGCTACCAAATATTCATGGAGCAGATGGGTCCTTTGACATGTGTCTTTCCAAAAGGGGAAAGAGAGAATCTCCCCAGCTTGATACTCCAGAACCTTGATACCCCATATCAGTTTATTATAGGCCTGGGCAGCAGCTGTGGGTGGTGAGGACTTCCTAGGGTGTTAGAAAGAAAACATGCAGACCTGTCTCACTCAATATATAAATGTGAAAGAAAATATTAACCTGATCTAGCCATGTATAAAAAAGATCATGTCAAATTGGGCTAATTCTCGGAATAAGGATGATTTAACAGGGAGAAATTAATATGATTTACTTTATTAGCAGAATAAAAGGAAAAATGTGCAAAATTTATATCCATTCTTCTAAAGACTCTTAGCAAACCAGTAAAGGGAAACTTCTTTAGTCTTATTAAAGGAATCTATGAAAAATCTACAATAAATAGCATACATACTTAATGCTGAAATATTGAAAACATCCCCTTTCAGGTCAAGAACAAGACAAAGATGCCGTTATCACTATTTATATTCACCATTGTACTCGAGGCCTTAGTGTAGTCAGCAAGAAAAATTTAAAAAGGTATAAGGGATGGAACAAAACTTATCTACGCAGATGATATGATTATCTACATAGAACCCTGCAGAATTTGCAGCATAATCAAAATTTATAAGAAAGTTGGCGATAATTAGTTAGAAAATATAAGTTTTACCAACAACAAAATTCATAACATTAATCAAACATTTAAAATACCTAGGAATAATTCTAATATAAGATATATGAGCCCTTTCAGAAAAAAAAGTTATATTAATTTTATTAAACTATATTTAAGAAGGTAACTAAACAAAGATAAGATATATCATGTTTTTAAATAAATGATACCTACTATCATAAAGATGTCAATTTTTACCCAATTACCCTATAGAATCAATGCAATTCCAATAAAAACCTGAATAGAATTTTCAATAAATTTGGTGATATGATTCTATGTAAAAGTAAGGGCCATAGCCAAGACATTCTTGAAAAAGAGAACACAGGAGAAGGACTTGCCATATGAGATATCAAGATTTAGTGTAGAGCTTTGGTAATTTACATTGAATTATTGGGGCAGCAAAAGAAAATAGACCAATGAAACAGAAAGATTCCCATATATAGAAACTTGACTTAATTCAGAGATGGCAGTATAGGTGAGCAAGAAAAGGCTAGAGTATTCTAGAAATTGTGCTGGAACAACTGATCATCCATACAGGAAAAAAAATCAAGCAAAGGCCTAACTTACAGCATACTCAAATGTCAATTTCAGAAGGATTAAAGACTTAAAGCGGAAAAAGCCTATACAACTTTTAGAAGACTATAGTGTAAAACATCTTCAGACCTCAGATTAGAGAAAGATCTCTCAAGATGCAGAAAGTAAAACAATAAAGAATAAGATTGGTACATCTGACTACGTTAAAAGACAGCTAAAGAGAATGCCAAGGCAAGCCCCAAAGCAGAAGGTTTAGCCAAACTTCTAACCATTAGAGCAGTGATTTTCAACCGAGGTGCTACGGCACACTGGGGTTCTATGAGAAGATCTTAATTGTGCCACAAGAATATTTAAAGATTGTTAATTAAATTATTTTCCAAAGCAGTTCAAAGCACAGAAAATACTTTTTTTACTCTTTTTTTTTTTTTTGATCAACATAATTTAAGTGTGTCGTGGAAGTTTATAGGTTCAAGCGTGCCATGAGATAAAAAAAAAAGGTTGAAAACACTGGAATAGAGGATTTGTGTTCAGAATAGAAAAAACTCCATTTCAAGAAGAAGGAGACGAACAGCCCAATAGGAAAGTGACAAGAGGCACAGCAGACTATTCACAAAAGGACGAACACATATAGCTTCTAGACTTAGGAAAAGATGCTGCAACTAATGAATAATTAGGAAAATACAAGTTTAAATCCTATCAAGATATCATTTTACACCTCTCAGATTGGTAAAAAGTGTGATATGGTTACAGTGAGGATGGACTACATGAGAATTCCGTTAGAGGAAAACCCCGCACCACTACTTTGGGAAAACATGTCGCCTACACTGGTAAAGCTGAACAGGCATGGACTTCATATCCTAGTAATTTCACTCCTGGGCAAATTCTACACGTATGCACAGGAGACGCACTCACGAGTGTGCAGAGTGATATTGTCCACATTGGGCCCAAACTGGAAACAAGCCAAATGCTTATTGATAGTGGGCTGTATAAATGGGGGCAAACTCACCATAAGGGAACACTACAGAGTAGTGAAAATGTTGTTTGAAGCTTAAGAAATGGGCTCGGCACCTGTGGCTCAATCGGCTAAGGCGCCAGCCACGTATACCTGAGGTGGCGGGTTCGAATCCCCAGCCCGGCCCGCCAAACAACAATGATGGCTGCAACCAAAAAATGGTCGGGCGTTGTGGCGGGTGCCTGTGGTCCCAGCTGCTTGGGAGGCGGAGACAAGAGACTCGCTTGAGCCCAGGAGTTGGAGGTTGTTATGAGCTGTGATGCCATGGCACTCTACCCAGGGGGATAGCTTGAGGCTCCGTCTCAAAAAAAAAAAAAAAAAAAAAAGAAGCTTAAGAAATGGACACATGGGCTTGGCGCCTGTGGCTCAAGTGGCTAAGGCGCCAGCCACATACACCTAAGGTGGTGGGTTCGAATCCAGTCCGGGCCCGCCAAACAACAACGACAGCTGCAACCAAAAAATAGCCAGGCGTTGTGACAGGCGCCTGTGGTCCCAGCTACTTGGGAAGCTGAGGCAGGGGACTCGCTTGAGCCCAGGAGTTGGAGGTTGCTGTGAGCTGTGATGCCACGGTACTCTACCCAGGGGGACAGCTTGAGACTCTGCCTCAAAAAAAAAAAAAAGAATCTGTGACCTTTAAAAAAAAAAAAAGAAATGGACACATGGTCTAATCGCATTTATATTTCAAAAAATAGGCTCAACTAAACAATATCTTGTTTAGAAATGCACAATAGCTGTTAAAAACTACAAGAAAAGTGAGATGAATAACAAAATCTAGCTGGAGGGGGTAGGGGGCACATTAGCAGCTATTCATCTGATGCTAACGGTGATGTTTCCTTTCCTGCATGATGAATTCATGGGAGTTCCTAAACATACATATTTTGAGCACTTTTTTGTATATGTGATAAATTTTATAACCGAAACACAATAAAAACAACAAAGAGTTTCAGCTCTGACTGCTCTAGGCAAGTTGTGATGGGAGCTGGATGTCCCAGCGATAGTGGGGGTTGGCAGATCTGCCCAGGGTCCAGCAGTTGTCTCCCATGTCATGATGAATGCTGTCAGAGAGAAGACTGCAGGGACTTTATGGGCTGAAAATGGTCCTCATTGTTAGGGAGAGTAGCCAAAGTGTAAATAACCCCAAATTCCATTCAAACTATATTGCTCAAAGTCGAGCACACCTAACAACTTAAACAGCATTTGAGCCTGTCCTCTAAGGCCATATAGGATGCATCACCTGGCTTATAATTTAAAGAGATGGGGGAAGCTTGATGGGTAAAGGGAGAAAGTTTTGTTTAAAAGCAGTATTTGGGCTCGTGGCTCAATCGGCTAAGGCGCCAGCCACGTACACCTAAGGTGGTGGGTTCGAATCCCCAGCCCGGGCCCACCAAACAACAATGATGGCTGCAACCAAAAAATGGCTGGGCGTTGTGGCGGGCGCCTGTGGTCCCAGCTACTTGGGAGGCGGAGGCAGG
>CAUYQV010044946.1:0-15306 GCA_963574575.1 Galagoides demidoff | reverse complement strand
AAGAAGAGCAAATGCAAAGACACATTAACTTTACCATATTTAAATCGAAACACTTCCATATTTTATATTTTCCAATTCAAATGCCTTATGCACACTCCTTTAATTCTTTGTCTTAATGTCTTATTTGCCTTTTGGCTATGTATTCATTTATTTCTTTATTTTTCACCAACAATATGCAAACACTTTGTGAGCCTCCTAATGCACACCTTTGCACGCTCTTCATCCCTACTTTTCTTGTACATTTTTTTACTTCACATCTTTTATTTTACTGATTCTTTTAAAATTTCACTCTGACATATGCTACAAATGCAAATGTTCAAATAAATATTCACACTTTAAGGAAAAATAACTAAAAAAGTGCCCACACCCTTTACAAAAATAAATAGAATGCTTAAAATTACCTGAGCAGTGCTTATCAGCCCTAGCAGCTCACTGTGCTGCCTTCCAAAAGTATCCCATCCACTCTTCCTCCAGAAGTTTCCATGAGCCCAAGGTGCACGTTTACCTTCCCTTTGCTAAAAATGAAAGATTTGGTTTAAATGTTTAAACCAAACCTGTTTTTTAAATATGAATTAAATGATAATGGATGTGTTCCTTTGTTACTTAACCACTCACTCAAAATAATGTTTCTGAGGGTTAATGATGTTGTTACAGTTAACCAAATATTATTCATTTTATTTGTTGCTGAAAGCATTTCACTGTATGTACATACAACAATTTATTAAAATTAATTCTTTGATTGATGGATATTTGTATTTTCAGGCTTTTACTGCTATACGAAATGCAGCTTTTTGTGTTTCTTGGGATGTATATTAAACATTATGATAAAATATTCAAATACAAAAAGTGAGTGTTCTCACATTCAGATGATTGAATGATAAGAATACATGAATTTACACTTTAATAGATTGTTACAAACATTTGCTAAAGTTATTCTAGCAATTTTCATTCTTATCAGTTGTATAAATTGTTACATTAATCATTCTTGCTCAGAAAATTTGATATTAATGGGATTATATTGATGATATTGACCCTGAAATTCTCACAATTTTGCTGTCTCTTGTAAAACTTATTTGTTTCTTTAGGGGGGGTCAACCATACTGTCCGCTCCTCCTGCCTGATACTGGGGGGTTTAGCACACCCTTCCAGGTGAAAGTCCACCCTTCATATGCTTAATTGCTGGGCTTTCCGATTTTAATTCTATTTTCATATGTACAGAAATGTAAAAGATTTTTCTTAGATATTCATTCAGCATGTAATTATTTACTCTAGACAATACTTCATAGAATCCACTCTGCTATATTGCAAAAAATAGAATTCCCCTGTTTTGTTTTAAATAGGATCAGCAAATAAAACACATGATTCTGACAGGTGAAATTACAGGAATTAAATAGTTCTAAATTCATTTCCATTTTCTCTTGTTTGTTGTTTTACCCAGTCTTACTAACTGGAAATACTAACAAAACAATAAGGGTAACAATCAAGATTTATAGAATTTTAAGTATTTACATTTTAACCCCTCTGAATCTCATTTTCTTCATCTATATATGGAAATATTAATAGTATTAACCTTGTGAGATTCAGCAAAGTGCCTGCTACTTATTTTTAACTTTTACTGAATTCATCACATGCATGCAAATTGAAATATATGATAATTTAAATTTCTATAAGCAGTCAAAAATCTCTCCTCCTCAATCTCTCACTCTCACATTCTCTTATACACACACACATTCCTTCCACACACACATGCACAGCGGATACACTTTGGAATTTATGAAGAAGGGAACTGTATTTCATAAATGCATCCTGAAAATGATTTGAAATAAGAGGAAAACATATGCCAGTGCTGGAATATTATCTAAAGAGTCGAACATATTCCCATAGAGGTGGTCACCATTTGCAGAGAAGAGCGTCCCTCAGAATCATAGAATAAGGGGACTGCATTTGAATTACACAAGCTGAAATGTAGATAAGAATCAGATGGAAAAAAAATTAATGGCTTTAGTATGGGTGGCACCTGTGGCTCAAAGGAGTAAGGCTCCATTCCCATATGCCGGAGGTGGGGGGTTCAAACCCAGCACCAGCCAAAAACGGCAAAAAAAAAAAGAAAAGAGAAAAAGGCAATAGCTTTAGAAGATCTTTGTAATGAAAATCTCTATTCATTCTCAATTCTAGCCTTGCTCTTTGAATGCTAAACTTAATACATGTGAGCCAATCCATCATTAAAAAGCAAATTGAGTCCTACTATGTGCCCAGCATGAGAGGTAGCAGGATCAAGGACCTCTGACACTGTGATTGGTTGATCTGATTTTTCTGTCACTTGTCTTTCAGGCTCCCCTAGAGAGAGAAAACCTGCAAATAGCAGGCTCCATCCCTTCAGGGAAATCTTAATGAGACCCAGCAGTTCACACTGACAACCTACAATCAGACCTGATTTTACTGCGTTTCTTTGAGATTGAGCTCTGGTCTTTTCTTTATGCTGCTTTATTAGTCCTTTATTTTAATCATTTCATTTTTACATATTTATACATGAAAAAGTTAATGAAAGCTTTGATTTTCTCAAATGAATGATTATAGTAGACACTGACCTCAATTAATAGTGCAAACATAGTTGCTGCCTTTCAAATTGAAATGAAAACTTAAAAATCTTCTTCATCTTTCAAATACTAACAGGAATAATCTAAAATAAATTGCAGAATTTGATTTACAACTGTTTTTTGATTTCTTGAGACGTAACCTGAAAATTAATAAAGCTGTGTTTTGTAGTATTTTGGTCCTAATTGATCACATTAATACTAAGTTCTTTATTCTTATCTATCTCTGTTGTAGCAATGGCAGGTTGTTTTTCTTTATTTGATGTTATTAATACTTATTTCATACATCATTTCTGTGCCCATTTTTTTTTCTTTTGGGAAATTAAACAATAATCAAGGACTACAGTTAGCAAACGCTAATTAAAAATCTCTTGTAGTTATGCCCCAAACAAATCTCCAGGTCTAAGGCTAGAAATTCGAAGACTGTGTTCAAAGCTTTGGATATGTATTGTCAGACTGAACCACATGAGAAGGTAGGGAGACCATTTTTGAAACAATATGGAGACATAATCATTAACTATGCTTCCTTGGCAAGGACGAATCTAGGATTTGTGGTACCCATAATTTGGGAATTTTTGTTGTTGCTGCTAAAGAAACACAAATTACTAATATGAAATTATGTCTTAGTTAAATACAGAAAGCTTTGGGAAAGTATCGTGTTAATTTGAGCTCCTAAAGTTTAAGCTTCATTGGATTCATGATAATTTGCCTCTGCTGATAAAAATGCGATGAGGATAATTTTAGATAAAATATAGTATCTAGCATAGCCTAATGTATCTACATTATAAGGAAAGCATCTCAATACCAAAACATATGATGCACTGAGACTTCTTAAAAGTGTGGTAAAACTATGATCCTGGTGAGCAGATATTGTGCTAAATTACAGGTTATGAGAATGGCAGCTTTCACTGTGGGGAACCAGAAAAAGCTAAGGTCGAAGAAATGGGGACAAAACGGAAAGTAAGATTGTAGTGGGGAGAGGAGATTATTCGATGAGATGCACAAAGATACAAAACACCTGGCACACGATGGGGCTTTTGTGTTGTAAATATATAAATAATGTCAGAAACGATTTCATTGGTAATCAAAGATAGCATTGTAATATGGGAGGCAAACTCCCGAGTGCAGAGCTAGTAGCAAACTACTATCATTTGCATATATAAAAATAGTATAAAAATGGCTTAGATTTAATGAGAAATTATTCAATTTATTATCAGATGAATATCTTAAGGGAAGCTGAAGAATATTTTTCTCCGGGCCCTTCCCTTGGCCTATATTTGACCTCCTCCCTTTTTAAAAATTCAAATGTCTTTTTTTTGCACTTCTAGAAATGACAGATTCATCTTTTAACGACTTAATCCTTGGGTTAGCAGTTCGACATAGAAGCATAAGTCCATGACGATAGAATAAATCAGAAACAAAATTGTAGAAAAGGAACAATTGCTATTATAAAACTTATTCAGAAAAGTGTGAATGTATCAAGGGGGCAAATAATTCTTTAGCATGTCATGTAGTGAAAAGAAGTAAAAGTATTATAAATGGGATTATGCTTCAGGAGATAACATGAAGATGATTTTAAACTGACTTGAATATTATAATTATCATAGAAAAGCATTTTAGATTAAAACATACAAGAAGTAAGCTTAGGGATGGATGGTTGAGAATCTTCAAGCATCGAGAGAAAATAATAAGTTTTCATGTTATTTTATGATGGTTTTCAACAATCTTAATTTCTAAAGTCAAAATAGCAGATGGATTAGGGCAACAGATGGACAATTTATTCCACAATTAGACACCATAAGCCTCCACTTGGAAAACCGGACACACTGATCAGGTGTAGCCACTAAATTATCTGTTGCACATAACAGAACACTCTAACATTTGCTCATGAGTTGTGTAAGTAAGAAAGATAAAAATAAAATGCCATAATGAAAAAATTAAAACTGATATAGAAAACCAAACTATTGAAAAGCTACTAAAAATTTAATAATATCTACATATAGGAAAGTATTGATTTTATTTATCTCCTGTAAAGAATTTTGCCATAAATAATGTATGATCTGGGCGGCACCTGTGGCTCAAGGAGTAGGGTGCCAGCCCTATATACCAGGGGTGGCAGGTTCAAACCCCACCCTAGCCAAAAACTGCAAAAATAATAATAATAAAATAAATAATGTATGATGTAAGCCCAATTGCTTGCTTTGCATAAGTATCATAAAAGAACATATTGTACATAAGTAAGATATATAAATATTAATGTAATAGTTCATAACTAGGCTGATTATTCCCTATGTTAATGGAGTTACATACCTCGACATTGATGCCATCAGATTATTTGCCCATATTTTCCAGCTCTAGCCTCAGTAAGTGAAATGTTTCTTCTTCTAACTTTGAACCTCTTGTTCAACAAACGGAGACAGCAGATGAGCCTTGCTAAGTATTTTAAATGATCATGCTAACAAAAAATAAAGTAACACACCTGAATGTATCTGAAAGTTATATATAATTTTTTCTTTCTTTTTTTTTTTTTTTTTGAGAGAGAGAATTGCACTGTGTTGCCCAGACTAGAGTGCTGTGGCTTAGCCAGCTCACAAGCTCACAGCAACCTCAAACTCCTGGAATCAAGAGTTCCTCTTACCTCAGCCTCCTGAATAGCTGGGACTATAGGCTTCTGGCAAAATGCCCAGCTACTTTATTATTTTATTTTTTTGTTTTTTAGTAGAGGTGGGATCTTGCCCATGCTCAGGTTGGTCTTAAACTCCTAAGCTCAAGCTATCTTCACCTTGGCCTCCCAGAGTGCTATGATTACAAGCGTGAGCCACCGCACCAGCCATAAAGGTATAAATATTTTTTAAATCTCCAGGTGGTTCCAAAAGTTACATGTTTCTTTAAAGTATATTTACATTATACATTTCTCTTATATGATTGCTTCTGAGAAAATCTTTTAAAATCATACCTTTTGGGTTAGTAGTTAATACAGCATAGGTGTCTGATAATTTGATAATACTTGACTAGGAGCAATGCCATTTAGGGGGTAGGAAACCTGGAATAGTGGCCTAACCTAGCACTCGACCAAAACTCACGTCCCAGTTGTGTTACAGAGTCCCCACAGGAGGCGTTCACCTGGAGAGTGTTTGAAAAGTCTATACAGTCTCACCTGTGCTGCTAAAATTTTGTAACTTAATATAATTGGGATATAACAGGTATGAAAAAACAAGAAGATAAGTGGCATCAGAAGTCATAGGAACATCACATTTTTAGTGGAATGTTATAAGAAAATTACCCTAATATGTGAAAAATAATATACCAGGTACATCGTAGGAGACATGAGAAACATGGGATTTAGTGAGTCTACACCGTTACTCTCTGACCAAAGTCTATCCAGACATGATCAGGAGATGGGAGTTCTTTCAGTTACCTCCTGACAACAATAAAAAGTTAAAGACAAAAAGAATATAAGTTAGGTGAGGATTTACTTTATAAATGTCATTTTGCCATGGGAGCAGAATTTGTGCTATAATAAAACTGTTCAGCCAGATCCCTTCTTTTTCCCTAATACACGCACACACACACACACACACACACACACACAGAGCTAGAGCTATCCCCCAAATTACCTGCTTTCCTAGTGACAACTTATTCTCAGTTGAATTTATTTGCATTTTGATATGTGTCAATCAGCCTTCATTTTCGAGTGATAAAAGTGATAGCTTCTTCTCCTAGTGATATGATTTGATTTGTTATCCATATATACTATAATGATTACTTATAATGATGAAAATCCCATACATTTCTTAAAGAATATATAAATAACAAGACCAAGCAACTTATGCAAAGTAAAATGTATATATACATACTCATAAAGTAATTATAAATTTTAGTATTTACTATTGCAAAACTTATTATAAAATTTCTTATTTGGCTGAAAGATTGGAGCAGGGATTTGAATGGAGATTTCAAATAAAATTCTCTGATGTTAAAATGGTAACACTTAGACCCATTGAAGTCTAGGGAGAGTATTAATTCAGGACACAAGAAATAAATGTGTTTATGTTTCTACTCATCTGAAGCATAATTTCATACTGGGGACCTAATCAAAGGGTGAGTCTTTGTGCTAACTGGGGATAGAACTGAATAGGTCCCATTACCATTTGGGGGGTGAAAAGAATTAAGAAAACAAAAAGCAAGAGGAGCAATTGTGTTTGACTCAAATAATTCAGAATATATTCATGGTACAGATAGATATACAAGGCTACATCTAGAAAAAGTGAAAATTTTTCGTGAATTTTAAAAGTGCAATAGGAAGCTGCCAATCTCTGTAGAAATGCCATGGTAGAAACTTGTTACTATTAATATTATTGACCTTGAGCTATTGAAGAAACGTATCTTGAGAAATTGTCACAAATAATAATTATAAAATGATCCCAGGGTAAGAAACCATTTACGTGCATAAATAGCAAAGAATACTGGAAGGGATTAGCAGAGGGGAAAAGGAAAATTTAGGATGAATGCAGACAGAAACCATCATTTTGTTACCACTTTTACTGATTTTTATACTACTTTAGTGAATAGGTAATTGCAAATCATTATTACACCTATTGTTTATCAGGTTAATTTTTGCTTATTATTAGTTTCGGTGCGTTTTAGGGTAAAATGTATGAAGTTCTCTTTTCATTCAGTATTTTTATCAACTGCTTCTATTTTCTTGGGAAAGAGGAAAGGAGACTGTGAAGGCTGAGAGATTTTCTGGAACCATCAATTCTAGGGCTTAATTTTGCTGACACTGTCCTGGCACTTGCACCCAGACAGTGGTCTGCCTCTGTTGAACTTGAACCATTTCATAGAATCCAGGATCGGAGAAAGATAAACAAGGCTACAGGGTAGTAATGTTTGAGCACCAATAAAACCTAGAACATTATCTAAATCTCAAATTATGTCACACGGCTCCCTACCCTGCCTATTCTGAGTGACTATTCTTTTTGAGCATGAACTTTAGCTGCATCTTCATCGTTTTTCTTGATAAAAATCCTGTAGATACCTATATACAGTACTTAACCCCTTCTCTCTGACTAGATCCAACCCATAGCCACACATCTCTCCTGTGACCCCACTTCTAAATCACCTAATACAAAGACAGATCCTGTGTGTCCCAACGCCCTCATCCCCCATAGTGTGAGGACTCCATTACTGTGTAATTTAAGAAGCCAAACCTGACTACAGGTGTGCTTCTGATGGTCTTTGGCTGGAGGGCACTGGCAAGTAAGTGTCAAGAGTAATCACTAAAAGGCCCCCTCTTCCCCAGCCCAATAAAACAGTTTGCCTACCCATTGAAGTCAAGATTACGGTTCTTCAGAGGGATGTAGGTAGTTTTTTCACTTAGTATATACTTATTTATGGACATAACACTTCTTTCTTTTTTTTTCTTTTTTTGAGATGGAGCCTCAAGCTATTCCCCTGGGTAGAGTGCCATGGCATCACAGCTCATAGCAACCTCCAACTCCTGGGTTCAAGCTAGTCTCCTGCCTCCGCCTCCCAGGTAGCTGGGACCACAGGCGCCCGCCACAACGCCTGGCCATTTTTTGGTTGCAGCCATCATTGTTGTTTGGCGGGCCCGGGCTGGGGATTTTAAACCCCGCCACCTTAGGTGTACGTGGCTGGCGCCTTAGCAGATTGAGCCACAGGTGCCGAGCCAGGACATAACATTTCTTAATGATTAATAGAATTGAGCTATGGTGATGATATGCATTGATGTGCTAGCTACTGACCCCTACCATTCTCAAATATCAGTGGATTCTCTTCCAAGTAAAGATTTTTGACTCTGTTGTTGAAGAGATAATATTCTTTTTTTTTTTTTCAATAAAAAGAATCCAAAAAAACCCGAAGTTCTTCAAAAGAAAATAAAACTAATGTCAGGATGTTCTCTTGCCTGCATTTTGTTTGCCAAAAAATGGCTCAGCAGTAGAAACTGAGAGGGCTGGTATAGGACTCATATGTTTAAAGTCTGACTCATCTTTGGTAACATATTTTGTAAGTGTATGCAGAGATGCTGAGTCATTATGACTTGTCTTTTTTTCCCTCTCAATGACAGTCAATTTTTTTAAAAGAATTCATAGGTTATTTGAAATTATAGTTTTGTACAAGCTCTGAATAGAAGAGAAGTGTAGCAGAGAAGTAACACCACAGTAAAGAAGGGTTGAAGGCTTGTAACCTGGAACAAGACAGCTCAGATTTAAATCACAGGTCTACCATGTACAAAAAAGTAACCTAGTCAAAGTTACTGTCTGTGTCTTAATATCCTTTTAATATGGAGATGATAATAGTAGGCACCTTTTATAGGATTTGGGGGGATTAAGTGAGTTAAAATATTTGTAGAGTCATGGAATGATTCTCTAGCACATAGTATGCCCTAAGCAAAAGTGTTGTTAAATATTTACCAAAAGCCCAAAGTCAGTGATGGGGGTAGTAGTCAAAGGGACTTTGGGGAAAGGGGAGGGGGAGGATGAGAGAAGGGAGGGTGATTGGTGGGATCACGCCTATGGTTCATCTTATAAGGGTACATGTGAATCTTTCTAAATGTAGAGCATAAATGTCTTAACACAATAACTAAGAAAATGACATGAAGGCTATGTTGACCAGTTTGATGAAAGTATTTCAGATTGTGTATAGAACCAGCATACTATACCCCATGACAGCATTAATGTACACAGCTATGATTTAATAAAAAATTTATATTTTTACTGAGCATATTTTAACTATCACATGTATTTATACACATTTATGTGTGTAAAATGTGTTATTATTAAGAAAATGACCCCACAGAATTGAAGAAAATTGTTTGTAAGCTATCCTTCTGACAAGAGATTAATAACCAGAATATATAAAGAGCTCAAAACAACTCAACAGCTAAAACAGCAAATAATCTCTTTAAAATATGAGCAAAAGATCTGAATAGACATTTCACAAGAGATGGAACACAAATGGTCAACAGATATATGAAAAAAAGTTTCAATACCATTAACCATCAGAAAAATTCAAATGAACGTCCATAACTATAGACAGCTGAGCTAGGTGACTAACACCTATAATTACAGCAACTCAGGAGACTGAGGCAGAATGATCACTTGAGGCCAGTATTTCAAGACCAGTCTTGGCAATACAGCAAGACTCCACCTATAAAATTTAAAAAAAGAAATTACAAAGTAAAAGTAAATAATAACAGTGATATATAATTTTTTGAAAGTAAAGAGAATAAAATGAGGACATGATGCTATTCTGTTTTATTTGCTATTTTTATTTATCATAGTACGTAAGAGTTGTATGTCTTTATAAATTATATGTGATGCTTTCATACAGGTATACAATGTGGATTAATCAAATCAGGGTAATTGGAGTATCCCTCACCTCAGCACTTAACATTCCTTTGTGTTAGGAACATTCCAATTCTACACTTTTGGTTATTTTAAAGTGTGCCTTAACTTATTGGTGATTATTCTTATCTCTTGTAGTCAGTTTCACTGAACATATATAAATTTATGGTAAAATTAATCTTTGTGTAGCATAAGGTACCAATTTTTCCTTTTTTAATATGGATATTTAATTATTTTTATACCGTTTGTTTAAAAAATTCCATCAAATTGCTGCCACTCCTTTTTCACAGCAATTTGCCATATTTCAACCCTGTTTTATAATCTAAAGGTATATTCTCATGCCAAAACCATGGCGTCATGATTATCATAACCATACACTGAGTCTTCATTGAAGGCTGGGTAGATACTCTAACCTCTCTTTTATTATTCTAGTTAATTTGTATTTACATATTTTTTTAGCATCATTCTGTCAGTACCTACAGAAATTAGTCCTGGGCTTCATTTCCAAAATTTAAAAGTGATTTTTGTAATTTTTAACTAACATAGTAATTGAACTTATCTTTTTGGTACTTGTGATGTATGCATACAATGTGTAATGACCAAATCAATGCATTAGAGTATCCATCACCTCAAGTTTTATCTTTTTTCTGTGTTTTGGGATGTCACTTTTTGTAACTACTTTGAAATAAATTATTGTTGACTATGGTCACGTAACAGTGTATCAATGAAAATTGCATTAAATATAAATATCAGTTGAGAGTAATGGAATCTCAATTATAATGAGTTTCTAATTCATAGACACTGTATGTATTTTCATTTCTTTAAATTTTCATTAAATTTTATAGTGATTGTTATAATATTTCATGCCAATGAAATATCATATTACCCAAGTTAAAATGGTTTTTACCCAAAAGAAAGGCCATAAGTAATGATAGTGAGGATATAGAGAAAAGGAGCCCCTTACATACTATCGGTGGAAATGTAAATTATACAGCCATATAAACATGGTTATCCCAGTTGACAACCATATAAATGTTTATAATAATCACAATGATGCTGTGGTTTCAGTATCAAAATATATCTTTAGATTAGAAAACAGGGTCTATAAAAAGGCTTAAACAAATAAACTATTTACTGTTTTCCACATACACATTTTGCTGATGCTTTATTAGATATATGCCTAAGTATGTCATTTGTTAAGGTATTACATAAATTGAGTTGTTAGAAAATTTTACTTCCAGATATTCATTGACAGCGTATAGAAATATTATTGCTATTTATATGCTGATCTGTTATCTTTCTATACAGGCAAACTCATTTATTACTTCTAAGGAATTTTGGAGAATTTGTGAGATTTTCTATGTAGACAGTTATGGAATCTATGAGTAAGGACAATTACTACATCATTTTCAATTTCTACTTTTTATTTAAAAAATTAAAGTGATTTTCTTTAATGCACTGGCTTACCTCACAGTCATATATTAAATCTGTCTCTTCAGAATAGATAGCCTTACCTTATTCCCAGTCTCAAATGGGAAGCAGTCACTCTTACTATTTACTATGTCGGCTTTAGTTTTTTCTTTGTCATTACACTGAATAAATGCATAGTTCCATCAAATTATTTGTTTGCCTTAGTTTATAGTACCTATGTTTTCCCTTTATTTTATTCATATGGTGAATTATATTGTTTTATTTTTATGTTAAAACAGCTTACCATTACTGGGTAAGCCATATTTGTTTATCATGCATTTTTCATTTTATGTTTTGCTAGATTCAATTTGCTAATATTCTTTAGCAGGTGGTGACAACGGGGACAGGGAGATGTAGGTCAAAGGCTAGAAAGTAGCAGAAATCTAGGATGAGCAAATCTAGAGATCTAATGTACAATATGATGACTTTGCTTAATAATGGTGCATTGTATTCAGAATTGTTGCTATATGAATAAGTTGTAGCTGTTCTTCCCACACATCCACCGGCACGAGAGAGTTACTATGTGACAGATCGGCATATGAATTTGTTTCACTATTGTGAACATTTTACTCTGTGTACATATCTCATAATATCATTTTGTATACTTTAAATATACACAATTACACATCTTTTCAAACTAAGTTAGAAGTAATTTCTCCTTTCCTGTTTTTTGAAAGAAATTGTAGGATTGGCTATTGATTGTTTATATTTTAGAATTTTCCAGAATGACTATGCCAGAAGACTTATTTTTTTGAAAGTCTAACTACGAATTCAATTCATCTGGTAGAAATAAGAATATTAAGATTGTATATTTCATGTTGGTGAGTTCTGGTAATTTGTGCTTTTCATCTAAATTTAGAATTATATCTGTTATTGAGTTGGCTCGAATAAAATTGTTTGCAGTATCCTCTAATTACTTTAATGCCTGTGACCTCAGTAATATTTTATTCCAAATCTTATTAACTTGTATCTTCTCTCCACTTTCTCATGAATTTTGTTACAGTTTAATTGATGCTATTAATCTTTTCAAATAAAAATCTTTTGGTTTTCCCAGTTGATTTTTTTGTTTTCAATTTTATTCATTCCTACTTCTATATTTATTATTAGGATCATTTTCTTATTTTTTAGTATTCGAATTTAATACTATACACTTCCCTGTATGCATTATTTTATCTCATTTGAACTTTGTTAATATATATTTTCATTCATGTCATAATGTATTCTTTCCCTTTTCCTCCTTACAACCTCATATTTGACCCCTGGATTTCTTGCATTTTTATTCAGTTTGACAATCTCTTCTGATTGGAGTGTTTTATTTTTTCTGGTTTGGTTTGAATCTGTCATACTGATAATTGATTCATAGTTAACCAACATGCTCTTTCTTCCTTTGTTCCCTTTTCTTGCCTTTTATGGAGATTAATATATATTTTTTAAGTTTCCATAAAATAAATGGCCTTGCTTACCATCACTGTTAGCTTGTAAGTTAGACCTTTCCTTTTTAAGTGTTTACACTAAAGTTCACAATAAAATTAATGAATTTATCAGATTCTACTTTCATACATTATCATACCACTTATTGTATGGACTAGGAACCTATTTCCCAATTATTATATTTGTGTCTATTGTTGCCATGCATTATAAATTACATATATCATACTTCCTCAAATGTATTTCTAATATTTATAATTAGGCAATCTCTTTAAGAAAATTAAAATAATAAAATCTATTTTCTACTTATCCTCATCTTTTACCTTTCTAGTCCCTTTGTGTATTGTACAGCATTTACTTTATGCATTTGTAAAGGTTCAATTTTCATATCATACCCCCTTTACCATTTTTTATAGAGCAGTCCTCCCAAAATACACTTTCTAGCATTTTTCCATCTTATAAATTTTTTATTTGGTTTCAGTTTAGAAATATATATTTGTTGGATATAAAATTACTGGTTTCAGTTATTTTTAAAGTATTCATAATCTGTTACTCCATCGTCCTCTGATTTTTCATTTATTTTTACCAAAAACCTACTCTAATTCTAAATTTGTTCTGCTGTAGGTGTTTTTCTCTGCTGCCTCCAGCTGTCTTTAATATTTTTCTCTTATTGTTTGTGTCAATAATTAACTATGACTATTTAGGGGTTTGTGTTCGGTGTTTTCTCCTCAAATATACCTTCTTCCCTCTCCCTCCTCTTGTCTACTGAGATTTAAACTACACATACTTTAGAAGACGAGTTACTGTTCCTCAGGATGCTGTGTTATGAATTTTATGAAATCATTCATTTCTTTTTGTAATTTGCTTTAGATACCACATAATTCCTCTTGAACTACACTTGTCAATTCTGCTGTATCCAGCCTGTTTAAAAACCCATCAAAGGAATTATTTTTGTTTGATATCTTTTTGAACATTTTTTTCATAAGACTCCTTTTTTGAATTATCCATCTCTCTGACAAAATTCCCTTTCTTAACTTTCATGCTGCTGGCCTCTTTTCAAACTAACTCCTTTAAAATATTTTTTTTTAAATTACATGATAGCTCTAATTAGTTAATGGTATCTAGGCCTGATTCTATCAACTATATGGTCTCCTGACAATTTGTTGGGGGTTTTGAATGGGGTGTGTATGCGTGTTTGACTGAATAATGAACATTATATTCTGAAACATGAGGAACTGAAATAAATAGAATTTATGCCTCGTCTCCTCTCAGGCTTTTGGTGGGGAGGGTTCAATACAGTCAGTAACGGTGCTGAGATTCAGTTTTGTTATTGCTATAATTGTCTTTTTTTTAGATTTCAAGCTCCTTTATTCCATGAATATTTATAGAACATCAACTACAGGCAAAACATTGACATAAACATTGAAGATAACATTGGGACACATACATCAATTTTATGAGGAAACAAAAGCATTATCTACAAATCAATTATGAGATAAGTGTACTCATTACCACCACTCCTAGGAAAGTTGAAGATCCTAGCTAGTACAATTATGATAGCTTAAAAATCCCAATGGCTTGTAAAAAAAGATACAAATTTCATTACTTCATGTATTACTTTATAATAATATATTTTTTCTAATTTTACTATCAGGGGTATCCAGACTAAGTAGAATGATTTTGAAGTATTTCTATTTCTACTGCCTATAAGAGTTGGCATGATCTGCTTTTTTTTTTTTTAGAAATTATTTTTTACTTTTATTTATATATATTAGTCATCTTTTTTTTTAGACTTTGGTAAAAATATAATAAGGAAAAAAATTGTTTGCTATTTGTATTTTATCTGTGTATTCTGTAACAAACAAGTAGTAAATGATTATGTATTCAAAAAAATTGCACGGCTCTTGTTAAAGCTATATTGATAGGTACTTTCTATTTTGGTTGCTGATACAATGCTATCTTTCTTTTTCGAATATTATTTTGTAATTCTTTTTTATATAGGAACATAATTGATTTTGTGTAGTTATTTTGAAGTTAGCTACATGGCTGAATTTTTCTATTGTTTTTGGTAACTTGCAAGTAACTTGGTAACTGGGAAGTAACATCTGTTGTTTATTAATCACACAGTCTGTGGTGTGTCTTTATAGCATCCCAGAGTGACTGACACTGCTTGAGTACCCGGGGATCCCATCTAGCAATTGTTGCAAAGGTATTTTGTGAACACAGCTAACATCGACAATCAGTTGACTTAAGTAAAGGAGATGCCCTTTGATAATGAGGGCGGGCCTCATGCAATCAGTGAAAAACTATAAAGAACAAAACTGTGGCCTCTGGGAGGCACAGGAATCAGCCTCAAGACTGTGGCATCAGCTCCCACGTGGATTTACAGCCGGCCACCTGCCCTGCAGATTTGAAGCAGCACAGCCCCAGAGCCCTGTGAGCCGACA
>CAUYQV010044944.1:0-36423 GCA_963574575.1 Galagoides demidoff | reverse complement strand
TTAATGTAACTCCATTTGGGAATGAAGAGGTTAGTGTAACTTCATTTGGAAATGAAAAGGCTAATGTAAGCTCCCTCCCCTTCTGGGCAAGGTCGCCCAAGTGGACTGGTACCCTACTCCTTTGAGCCACAGGCGCCACTCTATACATAATTTTTTTTAATGTATTATATTTGTAAATTGTACTTATGTTGAAATTAAAAAATATATATATTAAAATACTATTTTTGTGTTCTATGAAAATTTTTGTTAGTCCACATAGACCAAATTTTTAATTAAAAACCTCCCCCCAGGTCAATGGTGTCCCGCTTTACCAATGTTAAAATCTGGTCACCTTAAGCTTTTTCCACATTTTTAGAGGAAGGTGCAAAATTTTATCATCTGGGAAGCCATGACCATTCACTTACATATTTGCTTATACTGCTTTTGTACTACACTGGCAAAATTGGATGCTGGTGAAAGAGACTACCATGCGGAACAAAGAGCCAAAGTATTTACTATCTTGCACTTTACAGAAAAAGTCTGCCACTCCATGTTCTGGAAGATCCCTCATTTAACGCTACATCACCAATTGATCAAAATCCCATTATAGTCCCTGTTGAAAAACTTTGATGATCTTGTGCATTTTCCACACGTGGGAGTGTCAAAGTTAAAGAATGATATTGAGAAGAGTGCTCTACTACAAACATTCAAGGCTCAGGCTGAAGGAAATAATCCAGCACAGAGTCTAGGTTGCACGATTAAGCTATTATTCATACCAGAACCATCCTTACATCCAGACACTGACTTTGGCAAGTCACCTCATGATGTAAAACATCATATTTTCACAGACGCTTTTGGTTCAAAAGAAATGTTACTCAGATTTATGTAGGGCAAGTGGTCCTGCCACTGTTGATCTATATCTGGATTCCCCGACCCACCCTCAGCACCATCCAAAGCCTAAACTCAGGTCACACATATACCATCTACCCCTACTCCTAACCCTCCCTGCTTTCAGAGAACTTTCCTGTCTTTACAGGGCAGTGAGTCTATCAACTAATGAATTCTGCCAAAAAACTGAGAAATGAGGTGCTCCTAGCCACACGAAACAAGTGACTTTCTCAAAGCTACCCTGCCTCTTCACTTCTATTGTATCTTTCATAATAGGCCAGCACATACCCACCCCTGTTTCCTCTCCCAACCAGCAATTTTTGAGCATCAACTCTTCTGTGTGCGCGCACACATACACACATGCACAAATAATGGTTTTTCCAAGAACCAAGAAAAGTAGCTGAGATCAGCAGGAAACATCTTTCAAAGATGCTAAATGTTAAAAGACTACTGTCTTGCTCTGTGCTTTACTAAAATGAATGCCCCTGCCTTTGCAGGAACTCAAAGGCTAGTTTGAGAAAACTCTATCACAAGGCATCATCCCGATGGATGTCTCTTCAGAAAAGTCAGACAAAGCCTCAAACCAGGCAAAATAGCCATGCTCTGTTCTATCCACCTGCACTGGGTAACAACTAGCCCTTAGGACGGAAGGTTTGGAGTTTACACACAGATGTACAGCAACCACCTAAAAGAAAATTTCCAAGCTGAACAGACAGGGCCAATACTGACCCAATAGTATGAACCCAGAAGAATGCCATACACAAGAAAGGAGAAAAAACAAAACCCTCAAAGACTTGCTTTTGAGGCAGAAAATTCCCTAGTTTGGGCAAGCCATTAGCCTTTGTGAAAAGAGTGGCAAAAGAACAGAAGCTAAAAGATATTCTATTTGAGTAGAGGTGAAAACTTACTAGTCCTTTGCTCTCATTTTAGGAGAAGAAAATATATGCCACTCTCATGGTCCGGGCAGGTGTACTGTTTAGAACAAATACTTTGCCAGCTAGACCTCCACCACAAATGAAATCGAACTCCTTAAATGCCATTAGCTAGGAGTCCAGTGTATCCACTCAGGCTAGGAGTTCTATGTCATGTTTCTTTTGGCACAGAATTGTTAATAGTTTATATATCAAATAATCTTTAATCTCTGAATATATTTAAATACTGCTCTGCCCAGTTTGTTCAAATCAGTTTTTTTGAGGGGAAAACAAACCTGTTTCAACTTAGATTTAGGAGAAAAATACAAAAAGATTATGTGCACTACCTTAAACTGACTGCCCGATAAACCCTCTGTGTATCTAGAGGGACAAATAAACCAAGAAAGATTTAAACCCAGTTTGACTCTATTCTACTTGTTAAAAGAAACTACCTATAACAATTACAAGAGCATGACCAAACAACAGTGTTGTAACAATCAAGCAAGTTATCATCTGCAAATAAATTCTTTGTAATTAAGCAGTGTGCTCTTTATAAAGGGAATTGAGTGGGCGAGTTAAAAAGCTAAAACACATTTTTAAGCCATGGGAAACACACACAAGTGCTTTTTGACTAAGCTCAAGATTTTTAAGTTTATTGTTTTCTTACTCAGCTCTCATGAGTCTATTCTCTGTCTACTATGTACAGTGGATAAGCAGAATTTCTTACAAATAGTTAAAACAGTGACTGAATAATTATTCAATCATTTCCTAAAGTTATGGAGGCCTTAGCAATTTTGTGGCAAAGGTTAAAACCATAATTTTATTTTCCACTAACTGTGAAGTTCTAGTAATTGTCCCTCACTAAAAATCTATGCAGATAGAAAATTTTGCAAAGATTTGAGGGCTTGAAGTAACTGTAATTCATTTAGAATAAACTCCTCAGAGGGTCTCTGGAAATTTTATTAACATTTTCAATAGAAAGACAAGTACTTACTTCTGGGTTCCCGAGGTCCATCCACTGTAACTTTAATTGCTCTGTGATAAGTGGCTACTTGGGGAGGATTTGTGAAGACAGTTATGGTCAAGGTGAAACTCTTGCCTGCAGATTTAAAAGGGAAAAATACATAATGAATATAAAAAGATAGTATTGATGATCATACTGCAATATAGATGTTCAAACTGCATTTAAGCATCTCTGAAGAGGTAATGAAATAAAGACAAGAGTCAGAACTCCTTATTCTAAACTGGAAACCATCTGATGGTCACTTTAGGATGTTTCTAAAATCACTGAGTGTTAAGATCATCATCTCTACAGCAGTATTATACAGGAAGACTCCAGTTCCAAAAAAGCTCCCCGGTAGCAACAGTAGTAATAAAAACAAAAACCCTGGTCCACTCTTTTTCTTTGAGTTTTCTCCAACATCAGGAACACATCCAAGTACAGACAATTTTAGAAGACTTTATTTAGGATTAAGTCATGACCCCATGAGAGAACAATAGTAAATCATTGTTGATTATGTTATTTACTTCATATGGCTCTAGCATTTCATTTGCTTAACTGCACTACAATAAGAAGATGAAAGAGGAAAGTTCTTATAGAAATCATTTTAAGAGGAGCCAGTGTCTCCTGTCCTGGCCTTAATGTGCCTGTGGTAGGATGATTTCATCATCACTGGAACAAAGTTTTTCTCCTCCCTGTCTCACCTCTCCCTTGACATACATTTCTGTTGTTAAATCTTGAAATAACTCCCTTATAGTCACTTATATTTTGCCCAGTGAACATGGCATCCCTCAATAAACATGAATTTTTACTGTTAGCAGAGGTGTGTGCTTCATTGACGTATTACATCTGATGTAGCAAGTCAAAAAGCTAAAAGCACTGAGTAAGAGGAGAGAGAAAGACAGGGAAAAGTTATGTAGCAGATTTGGATGTCTGCTTTCTCCAAGAAGATACCCTTCTCTGTTACACAGACTCACTGACAGTTGTAATCAGTTAGATTTGCAGCGGTTAGTCATGTCAGATAGTCAAAACTGCAAACTGTTACAAGACAGGAAAAGGTGGGCGTGAAACAGTGACTCAATAAAACATTCAGCAACCTCGGGCCAGAGTCCTCATTTAGTCTGCTCCTGCAGCAGACCTTTAAAAAATTCATTTTGTTTTGCTTTGTTTTTGGTCAGAGACTCTTTATCCCTTTACTGAAAGCTGAGGGTATTAAATCAAAACACAAATCTTTGACAATATGTAGCAATGCAAAGTCAATGCAATCTTTTCAAAGCTTAATGTGGAACAGGTTATATATAAGGCTTAATGTAGAACAGGTCTTTGGCTGTCAAGTCTAGTGAATGGGTTTTCTTTTCACCCCAGACCATGTAAGTTCCTAAAATCTATTTAAGACACACATCATTTGTTACTGAGTATATACAGTTTTAAGTCTCCTTGGCTATACTTTTCCATGGCCAAAGAGAAATAAAAGAAAAGAAAAGACAGGAATTAGAAATTGGGGGTTCGGAGGATTGAACAGGGAAAATGAATGGTGATTACAAACTTATTAAGTGCCAGCCACTGCATATACATTATCTACACTTTGACTAAGCTCAAGATTTTTAAGTTTATTGTTTGAATCCTCTCAACTTAGACTTATCCCCTTTTCACAAATGAAGATGCTGAGTGAAGCCCAGCAAGGCTTAGTAATTTACCCAGATTCAATTAGGATCTGAACTCAGGTCTTTCAGACACGAAAAAGAATGCTTTTTCTAAATCCTTCCACTTTGCCAGAAAACATTTCTTTTTTCTTTTTTTTTTTTTTTTTTTTTGAGACAGTCTCACTTTGTCACCTTCAGTAAAGTGTCATGGTGTCATAGCTCACAACCTCAAACTCTTGGGCTCATGTGATTCTCTTGCCTCAGCCTTCCAAGTAGCTGGGACTACAGGTGCCCACTAGAGTGCCTGGCTCAGGTCTTTTTTTTTAGAGACAAGTCTCCCTCTGGCTCAGACTGGTCTCAAACCTGTGAGCTCAGGCAATCCACCAGCCTCCGCCTCCTAGAATGCTAGGATTATAGGTGTGAGCCACCGCTCGAGGTCTAGAAAACATTTTTTTAAACGAATAGGTAATTTATTTGTAGATGTAACCCAGTAAGCTCTATGTGCTGAACAAACAGTAAATATAAATGGACTAATGCAATAACTTAGTGAGGATGACTGAAAAATCTCTTTATAAAGTGTCACTGATACATCATATTTCTTCCCTTATATATTGAATATTACATGGATTTAAGTAACTTAATTGGTTAAGAAAGGCTTTATTACAAACATTAAAGACTAACCAGAATGAACTAGCCAGGAGTCCAAACTAGTTACAGAAAATTGAAAGTCTACAGAAATTAAGAACTTGAATTAGGAACTTGAACGCCACTGCATCCACAGTAGCACCTCAAAACAGTGGAAAGGTCTAAGAAATAAAATAGCTGTTTTATTAGCTCTCTAGATTTAAAGTTAATTTACATTAAAACATTTTGAAATGTCATTCTGGATAAGATCAATGGTCCACAGACTCAGGATTATATTTCTAACAATGGTTCCAGGGGCAGTGTTTGGAAGGCAGTTGTCTTTCATGGCACTAATCTTCATAAATCAAGGATATATAGAGATCTCAGTTATTGTTAATGTCTTTAAATAACCTGCTGGAGATACCATCCATGGATTTATCTAAACTGGTTTGGGGAATATTTCTGTTTTAAACCTGTACAACTTATTTAGGATGTTAAAAGTCATCTATGCTTCTCTCAAATTCAGGGAAACACATTATGTAGGAACAGACCAAATATAAAATTCAGCTTTCAAGCACAAAGCATCTACATGTTCAGGGCAGAGTCAGCATTCGATAAACTGCTTTTAAAAAGAGGTAGGGGCTCGGCGCCTGTGGCTCAATCAGCTAAGGCGCCAGCCACATACACCTAAGATGGCAGGTTCGAATCCCCAGCCCAGGCCCACCAAACAACAATGATGGCTGCAACCAAAAAATGGCCAGGCATTGTGGCGGGCGCCTGTGGTCCCAGATACTTGGGAGGCGGAGGCAGGAGACTGTCTTGAGCCCAGGAGTTGGAGGTTGCTATGAGCTGTGATGCCATGGCACTCTACCCAGGGGGATAGCTTGAGGCTCCGTCTCAAAAAAAAAAAAAAAAAAAAAAAAGAGGTAGGTTTGGGGGAACTAACTATGGTCATCCAAAATCAAATCTTAAGGATCAAGGTGTACTTTTAACAACTAAAGCAAAAATCAAGGATATTCCTTCCACTTCTTATTGCCCTGTCAGAAGAAATATGCATGTAATATTGAAGAAACTTTCAGAAATTACTACCCAACTTGGTAATTGGTTCTTTATCTTATTATAATAACACATTTCCTAAGTCAAATGTTTATGTGGGCATTCATGATTTCCTTGAATTAAAAAAAAAATCCTAAATCCCATTTTTCAAAGACTTTCCCTAAATGATAAAAATGCAGGCTGCTAACTTTAAAATGCAAGCTCTTACTCAGAGAGCTAACAATCACTAGATAACTAATTTTGTCATCCATAGCTTCCAACTAATGCTGCAATATGTCAAGTCTTATATTTTCTAAGATAAACATAGGGAACTGTCTTAGTAGACAATCCCAATCTAGCCTGAGGGGCTTTTAGGGATAGTCAGAAGGGGTAATGCTGTAAGATGCTTGCACACTAAAAGCAGCATGCTTGATGTCCAAAGAGAGGAAACACACCAAAACAAATGTAAGGACCAAAGTCATTTTAAGCACTTCTGTTTAAAATACAAAGGAGAAAAAAGATAAGACAACTAAAATCCATAAGCCACTTCTAACTAAATGCAAGTTTCATTGATGCTTTACATTTATGCCAAAGCACTTCCAAAGGTGTAGTAATAAGATGACCCACAAAGTCAAAATAAATAATGACACGACTCCTCTATAAATCTAAGATTGTTTTCAATTTCTGAGAGTCTACATTGCTACCAGCTTGTAGCAATGTGACAAGAAAGGAAAAAAAGTGTCATATTTCAGGAATTTGGTTTTTTAATTTCTTAACTCTACTGAAAATAGAACATTTTAAAAGTTGGGAAAGAAAATACAATAGTAGCAGCATGTTGATCCAGACTTGGTAACTCAAGAGAAATGAAGAAGTGTGAAAATCAAAGAGGAAACTGGTAAGAGTCTGTTATAAAGCAGGTCAGGTACAAAGGCAGGTTAAAGGATTTCCTGCCACTGAAAAAAATGACCCTTTTTTTTTTCAGTGTTATCTCTCCTCTGTGCTCTCTGTCCTTTTTTCTTCTTCACTCAGCTTGATATTACTGTTTCCCTTCATACAATGTTAATATAGTGATATAAAAATCTATTATTAGTGATAAATCAATTTTTCTTTCTCTCTCCATCCATTTCCCCTAACCCCCATCTAAGTCTTGAAGACAAGTCTGGACCAATTTCTCCATCCTGCCTCTGGCAGCAGACTGTAGCATTTCAGATCCTCCACCAAGTCCCGGCTGCTTCAAAGGAAAAATCCTACTTTCTTCAGTTAAGATCATAAGAAATATAGGGGGAGGGGGTCAGCTCTGTTTGGACATAATTACACTTCATCAAAAGAAGCTTTCTTCATCTTCCATGCGTGAAAAGTCTGCAAGCAGTTAAGTCTGTCTTTTTTTTTTAATATAAAAATTGCTATTTGGGAAACCAGCCAAAACTCAGAAAGCCAATATAGTAAAACAGTGCACACCCTTTGTTTCTCTTTGAAGTTTCTTAAATAAATATGTTGAGGGTTTACAAAGTACACTATCACTTTGCCGTAGTTTCTACTCAAATTGATCAGAAAAAGTTTTGCAGCATCTATATAACACAAAAAGCAAGATAAATTGAAAACACTAGCTTGAATCTGTAAAGTTAAATTAAGTATAGCACCCAATCTTTTAAATACTAAAATTCATTACTCTAGTTAAAAAGAAAGTAATATTAGATAAGAGGAAAGATGCAAATCAGAGCATACAGGTAAATCATCATGCTCACATTTTTTCTCAATTCTTACTAGAAAAAAGAAGGAGAAACTCTTTAATTGTACAGTGGACCTGTATGAATAACTGAGAAAACAAAAGAATGAATATACACAAGCACACACACTCCAAACCTAATCAGTCAAGAATGACATAGGATGTGTCTTTTAATGAAAGTAAACTTAACCTGATGCAGAGATAACCCCTTTAGTTTTGATTCTACCAGAGGCTCTGAGCCTCACTTTATTTCAAACAACCTTTCAGTGACAGTATCTCATTAGCATGAATCATTTTTTTTTTAAGTTAAAAAGTACAACTTCTTGGCTCTGTTCCTAGAAAGTAAACTAAAACTACTCATCGGAAACAGCCTTGCTTGAATTTCCCTTATCAAGTTTTTACAATGCTAATAATTTGACATCTGATCCAAACTAAAGAGCAATTATTAGACATGGTTTAAAATTGGTGCTTCTCATTTCCTAATTCAAAATTGGGTTGCAATGATTCCATAGGGCTTTATGATATATTTCACCTCAGTCCTAAAGTGGTCTATTTAATACTCTTCTTATCAAAATACTTAAAATAAAAATATTAGATTTAATAAATAAATAGATAACCAGGGCGGCACCTGCGGCTCAAAGGGGTAGGGCGCCAGCCCCATATACCGGAGGCGGTGGGTTCAAACCCAGCCTTGGCCAAAAACTACAAATAAATAAATAAATAAATAGATAGATAGATAGATAAATATAATACTTCTAATAAGTGAATGACTAGTATAAGTCTCTCTGTAAAGTAACTAAATAAAATCCAAACCATTGGTCTCCTTACAGATTTTTACTAAAAACATTAACCCATTTATCAAACAGCTACAAAACCCTAAATAGTATCATTTTCTATTTATGATCTGTTTAAGGATTTCTAATCTTTGAACATGGACTCCGATGGTGAAAATCCATACACAGTGTGGATCAGGATCAGAGTCCTGATCATTCATCTGTCCAGGAAACACTACCTTGTCATTCCAACATTAAGTAATACATTGCTTATTCAAATGAAAAGCTTTCTTAAAAAAACATGATTTTTAATAGATTCTTATTATGAGAGTAAATTTAATCACATAGAGGTAATATATGTGGTAAGTGAAGAGAGCACTATGCTAATTGTCCTTGCTATAACTTCAGCCAAATTGATATTATCAGGAAGTTGATCCAATGCCTTCATTTTTCCTTCCCCTTTACCACTCAATTTACTCAGTTATTTGACTCCTCAATTCAGAAGCTAATCCTGCAACTGTTCTTTCCTTTACATGCTCACAACCACTGAGATCAGGAGCTAGTTCTTCTGAAAACATTGTTTGAATTTTCAATATCATAAAACAAATGAAAAAGGTCTGAGTGCTCAGAAAAACACTCAAATTCATCTGGATGTATTTAAATCAAATCTTCAGTAATTCTATTCAGAAAAAGAAGGTGCTGATTTGTACACAGATTGGTCCACATTTCATCAGAAATCCGAATGTGTTTATTCCATTATCAGTATTAAAAGTCACAGACCTACCTCGTCCACTCCGGCCCACAAATCTCAAATCGTTGAACCTTGCTACTTGGTTTTTCATGACAGCAGAGGCATTCCGGAGTTCAGCAGAATAATTTTCATCATTACCAGCCATGACAGTAACCACAGTCCCATCTGGTACCTCTCCAAGGGCTACCACCTACATAAAACAGGAAACACAGCAGCAATAATGGCACATCAGAAAAGCTTAAACACTGAGTATATTCTCATTGTAAATGATATGTCTTATGAGGACTTAGTGCTGTAGTCCAGTAACGGCAGACAGGAATGAAGTATCTGTATATAGGTTATGATGCTACTTCAAACAGACCAATGTTTCAGGGTCCACCCATTTCAAAAGCATGCAGAAATTTCCTTCATCTGTTGTTGGATTCTGTACAGAATATATGTACTTTTTTATTAAATCCTCACGTTAGGTTGTCCGTAGGAATTATGCCACAGAAGGAAGGCTGATACCCCATCTGCACGTTGTATCCTACAGGTTAAAACATCACCTATCTGCAACCCTCCTCTCAGGAAGAGCTCTGAGATGTGATCTCATCCAGATGACAGGCCAAAAACTAGTAAGTCTGGTTAGCTCTATGAAAGAAAACTTTTAGTTGAAACCCTGGAGTTCCTAACTACATATAGCCCTAGACATAGTGTAGTCTAGATTTAATCTCCTTCCTTCAGGCTAGAAATTCAGTTTTTGATGATGCTATATTTACTAAATGCCCACTCTGCACTGGGACTCAAGGGTTATCCAGAGGCATCAAGAAACTTACGAAGTATAGGATAAAGATATATACTAGGCTGAAAATGATCAGTGACAAATGAAAA
Organism: Galagoides demidoff; assembly: GCA_963574575.1. Lineage (NCBI taxonomy): Eukaryota > Metazoa > Chordata > Mammalia > Primates > Galagidae > Galagoides > Galagoides demidoff. The sequence goes on along the minus strand of CAUYQV010044944.1, from coordinate 26,223 downwards.
GCATAGATACAAAATATATACCTTTAGCCACACTTTTGTCTTGTCCTAGCTGCCACCATCAAATGACACTTTTGCCTCCTTAATCTTCAACAGTTAATCTCAATTCAATCAAGTAAAAATCCAGAATAATCAGTCTTTGAGTCTAGCAAACAAATTCTCTGCTCCAAGACTAGATACCAGACTTTAACTCGGGTCAGCTAACTTGTAAATAAATGTGTGCCTCTAATTAACACCAAACCTGGTAAGGGAATGCTTCTGTAGATGCTTCACTGTCATACACTAAATATACTATTCTTAATTCACTACCAAGATCCCGTCCCTTAGTAACAATCCTTTCTCTTAACTAACTTCCAGGAGCCTATGTTCAGATTATTCCCATCTCTTCCTTATTCTACTTCCAGACACCTGTGTGACAAGCAAGCAATGGCCCTGGCTAAAGTAGCCCCCTACTCTCTGGCAATAACCCCTGTCTACTTGCCTGTCTGGCAATTTATCTTTTTCTGCTTATTGTGCTATTCCCTCCTTTGTCCAGATTTCCATAAGACAAACCTAAGCATTTAATTCCATGTTTCAAATACACTTGGTATGTACTCTCATTAAAGTAGATTTCTTACAGTGTGATAGAACATAAACTATACCGATAGTTTAAGGCTGAATTTCCCTGATCCATGAACCCTCCACTACATCTTCTCCTTCAGCCAAGAAAACAACCAAACACATGAAAAATCTCTCAATATTTCTATCACCCTTACTTTTCTCTTAGTCTGTTTCTCAGTTCCATTCCTTCTATTTGGTGATTTGTTATTCAACTCAAAATCACTAAACTTTTCTTATTTAACCCACTTTCCACAGCATCCCATTATACTCAAGTGATCCACATTTCAATGTACATATATGAATGACCTGCTACTACTTTTTACATACTAGCCCAAAGCTAAAAGACTCACTCCTAGGAGTCTAGATTATATTAGTTTAGAAATTATGCCAGAAGGGAGTCTTCATTCCATCTGTCTTGTTTGCTACTACATGCCCAGCTCCCAAACACAGTGCCCAGCACATAGTAAGTACTTAATAAATATTTTTGAAATAAATAAATAAAATAGCTTCCTAAAGAGCCCCACTTCCCATGGCCAGAAGTCTGTGGAGCTACCAGCTACAATTCTAAGAGAGAGAACCAGTTAAAGGACGAAATCAGCATTTGGTGCTATCAGTGATGTGCCCTTGCTCTACTTTTGCCATCGTAGAGGAGAGAGGGAATCATGCAGACTTCTCATTACCAGCAGTATATAGCTATTCTCAGTCTAAGAAGTCTACTAGATCTAGAGTAAATCCCTTGAGAATGATACTTCCTCCCTGCATACTTAATCTAGTACCCTCGAGTGGCTACTGATTACAGGTAATGCTATACTCCTGACGGAGGAATGTGCTTTTCAATTTTTCAAATTCACAGTGCCAAAAATGTGAACATTTGAAAGTACTGAAATAATTTACTACATTTGGCAATATTCAGCTGAATGTTTGACATTTTGTACACTCAGCATACTGGGTTTTAACACCTGCTGTGTAGCTATGTCAAAGAAAATATGGAACCAGTAAGCATATTAATAAAGGCACGAGAAAAGCTATACTGTTCAGAAAATAATGAATACACTAAAAACCAAGAAGCTCCACTTTTCCCCCACTTCTGCTACATATCTGCTATGACCTCACACAAATAACTTCATTTCCAGAAACCACAGTTTTCCGATATAAATTAGAAATAATATTTTTAAGTCTGAAAAATGTAGAAGATACTATATAAGTATCTTCTATATAAGTATAGAGTGTAATTATAATGATGTGCTTTTTTGTAAGATAAAGAAGGTAAGATAGTGTTATATCCCAAGTATGCTGTCTGCTAAACATAGCCTTTACTTATAAGCACCCTTAAAGCATTCAAACCAGTATGTAATTCTTCACTTCAAGTCCTGAGATGTTCTTTGGTGTTGTTGAGAGATATAGAATGACTGCTTGTGGGTTTCACTCCAGTCTGGCTAAATTTCAGAAAAAAAAAAAATTAAAGAAATATGCCCCAATAGAAAGTTTTCAAGAGCTCTGGGACATTATTATTTTACTGCATATTTTTAACATAATGGACTTTTTTTTTAGTTAGAAAGAAAGGAAAATTGATTCAATATGGGAAAATATGAAATAAAAGATTCCTAAGAGTAAAATACATAAATCCATTTTACTATGCTTAAGCAGCATAATAATGATCATATTAAATATTGGTGTTTTACATAACACATTTGAGAAAACAAATAGATAATCACAAGTTGTATGGCTGTCCTATGAGGCCTAGAACAAGGCCTAAAAAAATGCTAATGTGACATAGTAATAACCTTTCCTAGGAAGGCGAAACCGTAGTTTAATGGCTAAATATATTGATTTTTTCTTCTCCTATTTACTCTACCAAATCAGATCACCCAGTGTTTTTTTGAAACAGTGTGTGTTGAGGAGAGGGTAAGTACTCTATTTGATTTATATCAATCAGAAGTGTAATTATATATTTTGAGTGTTTTTAAAAAGCAGATCGCTGAAACTAGAAAGTTTCCCTTGGAGATTCTGAACTGTGTTTATCTAAAAGAAAACCAAAAGAATCAAGAAATTTTTACACATTTCATCTGTACCAAAACCAAGCAATGGAAAAACATTTTAGGGGGTAAAGCGCAGTCAAAAATCGTTCTTTAACTAGTTGCGGATAAGCACAAATTAAAATGTGTTTCTATACTATCCAATACAAAAGCACTGCTCTGTAAAGAATAATTTGTGATGAAACCTTAATAATAACATTTCTAGGTGTTTTTAAAATATAAAATCTACAAAACGAAGAAACTTCATGGAAAAGGGAAAAGTAATTTTCTGTACTGACGTTTCAGAATAAAGAAGTTCCTTTATTTAGCCCACCTTGCTACAACTAGCATTTAAATCACACAATACACAGCTTGTACAAAATAAGGTAAAAGGATATTTAACTCTAGCAATGCTACTAAAGTTTTGTGTAAGACTCCTTATAACTAAAACTGTGAATCACTCTGAGAGCGGAGCAATGGAGAACTAACTCAGACCCTTAAAATTGTTTCTGTGACTTTATTATATGAAAATTAAAATTTCCCAGGACATTTGAACCGACAGAAGTCTGTTTTTATCTAATCAATTACTCCTACAGCCCAACATTATTTGGCACATTGTATTTGTAGCATAAATAAACTATAATAATTTTTCAAGATAGAACTGGTCAAATCTTTCTTTGTAGTAAAAAGAGACAGTAATGATAAAAAGCAAAAATATTATTCCTATGGTATTATTTAAAGAAACTACCAAAAGTTTTCAACAAATATTAGAGTTAGATTTTCTTTTTCTTTTGAGACACCATCGCCCTGGGTAGAGTGCAGGGGTGTCATCATAACTCACTGCAACCTCAAACTCCTGGGCTCAAGGACTCCGCCTGCCTCAGCCTCCCAAGCAGCTGAGACTATAGGCGCCATGCCCTAATAATTTTTCTACTTTTGGTAGAGGCAGGTGTTTCACTTTTGCTCAGGCTGGTCTTAAACTCCTGACCTCAAGTGATCTTCCCCCTTCGGCCTCCCAGAATGCTGGAATTACAGGGGTGAGCCACCACACCCTGCCAATTTTTGTAATTTAACCCACCATTTTTCAAAAAACCAATTGAATTTAAGAGAAAAAAATAAATATAATACAGGGTGGCTATAAAATTCATGTGCAATCTTTATGGCCACCCTGTATATCATTGTATAATTTTTTAAATATATGCTAAAAAAAATTTTTGATGAAAATTATTTCAATCTAACCCAATTAATTCATATGCCATATATCAAGATGATCCAGATCATCTAATAACAATTATTCTGGAATTCTGAAAGGATTCTAACATTTAGTAATGCTAAAGTGGAAAATAATGAAAGATATCTACCATACCTTTTTCAAATGTTTCTAAAACGTTTTAAATATATGTTTTGATCTAAAATTATTTCTTCTAATAATCTTACCAATAAGTTTTACTCAATCCTAAAATATTTAACTTTATATTTTATTTCATCTAAAGGCATAACACAAAAATGTATTTGTCTTTATATAATTTGAAATCTGTTGATTCACATAATTGTTCTTAACAACTTGTATTAAGCTTAGTAAGGATTTAATAGTCTTAATAACCTATTTCCCCTTGTTCAGGTAACATTAGATTCAAAAAGATACAAACAAAATCTGATTACTAAATGCATAAGAAAAATACAACTCAGTAGAGTCAAGTATTTATTAGTTGCAGGCTTGTTTTTGAAGAAAAATGGACAATGATGTCAAAAAATTATTTTCGAGTAGAAATTGCTCCATCATTTTGAAACTCTCCTTTTGACAAATACCGAAAGGTATTATTAAAGATACAGAATTAGCAATGAGTACCAGATCCTATATCTAAAAATATGTTTTCTTTCTTTACCACTGCCAGAAAAACATATGATACTGGTAAATATATATAGTCCAGTGTTCTCTAACTTAAAACAGAGCAATAGACTTGCACTACTTTTAGTTTTAAAATATACATCTGGACGTAAAATTTCTGCATAGTGTTTCAGCTTGAAGCTATTTAAAGCAACTGAGTTATAAACTCTAAACAACAGGCTTCACAGAGGAAATGCTGACAGACCCCTAACCAGTGTGCTACTGGATGCAGAATTGACATGTTCTCCCCACTATTTCTACCTGATTATCAGCTAATGAGCTGAATTTGCAAATTGCTTCTTTGTCACTAGAATAATCTGGGACAGAAGGGGCCTGGGATCCTCTAATAATATATCTTAACTATTTTAAGCTTTTAGTGAGATACACCTGAAAGAATGTTAAAAATATTTATTTCCATTTCCTTGACACCTGGGAGGACTGAACTTTTCAAAACTGCAGAACTTTGTTAAAAATACAATGCTAATAAACAACTGCACATAAAATATACCAGCTGTTTTTGCATTTTTACATGTTGAATATAAATAATTTTTATATAATCTCAACATGAGATCAGATGAATACTAATAACTTCTTAATGCAATACATTGTCAATATCATGTTGAAGCACTACTTTAAATTAAAATATTAAAACAGGTCTATTGAATTCATTTCTAACTCTCTGCAGTATGGAGTTCAATGGCACAAACATAAAATATGGCCTCAATAAATATTGTATTGATTTGAATACCAGACTTCTTAACAATTAAGTTCTGTGTGTGTGTGCTTTCAAATGCATTTACCTATCTGCTATCTACCCAACAACACTATAATTTATTTTGTACATAGCTCTAAACATGATAGCCAAACTGCTGTCACCACTTTTAAAACGAAGACTTATTATTTCTTCATTGCAGATGTATTTGATTATAATGCAAGAGTGTAGAAGTCCAGTGCTCTCAGGCTTATATTCCAAAAGTAAGGTAAAGAGAGGTTATTTTTATACCATTCAAATGAAAATAAGAAAAATTTGTTGTCAAAATCTAGATATTCCAAATATCTCTACTTTTTTTTTCAGCAGAAAAACATAACCTATATTGAATGGATGTTGATCTCACCTATTACCCATTTTTTGAATTCTGTTGAACACAGTTATGGGGTGGGAAAACATTAAGAGTCAGGTTTTAGGCTAACTCAATTCAGTAACGTGAATACAAAGACTCAATTTAATATGGTCTTGTGTTATCTATGGTTAGTTTACTGATTAAAATAACAAAAATATACTCTGTAATTAACAAGTATGATTAATAGTATGATTAACAAGTATGATTTATTTCCAAGTAATTGTAAAAGGGCAGTAGTAAGAAAACTTAAATAATAATCAAATTATCTAAGACTAGCTCAAACTAAATTGTATTTTTTCTTTATGACAAAAATATCTTTTCCGTCCTAAATATTCATGCTCAAAATCAATTCAGCATCATAAACATAAAATAATAGCTCAAGATAGACCTCAAATACGTTTAGCAGAACGGTATATAAAACTTCAAATATCTAAATAGCTTTTAAACGCAAGCACCTATCCTTATATTTTCACAAATTCCGATGTGTGGCATTGTAGAGGCAAAATATCTACTTATTTCTAGTTTTGGCTATTTCACCCAGGTTTCTTGTGCGTTTTGTTTTTTGGCTTTTGGAGTTGGGAGGACGGCATTGGGAACAAACTTCCACCCTCATATAAGGCTAAGTATAAAATTCTGGGCCCTTGGATGATGAGCATTGTAAACGATATCTCTGGCATGGAGATTTAAATTTCTACAATTCACATATATTTTGAGCTTTTCATATTTGAAGGAAGAAAACATTAACCTACAAAATGGGTGGTTAATAAAAGAAGAAATGTGACGGTTAAAAAAATTTCTTGGGCCAACTGCAAAATGAAACTTGCCCCAGAATGCAACATCCCCTTTCCATAGCAATTCATGATTTCTGTTCTGATACAAGACCTAGAGAGATAACCAGCTCTAATTGACCCGTACTCCTCTTTCTTTCCACTCCACCCACACATAGACTCCGAATTGGTGCGTGGGGTAGAGGGTGATCAACAACTGGGAACTGCCAGCGGCCCGTGGGAGTTTGGCCCCAGGGTCCACAGTGGAGGAACTGGCACAGTTCTTCCTTTTCCCTTCAAGGCCTTGCTTACCCTGCTCTCCACAGATCTCGGAACCCAGGGGACCAGACCCACCTACCCAGGTTCAGAGGCTAGAAAGGGCCGGAGGGGTCTTTCTGAGTGCGCTAATCTCCACTTGTGGCTCACCACCTCCTCTGTCCCTGACGTCTAGTTTCCTCAGGTCCCCCATCTGTCCACTGTGCGCTCGGCCCCAGGGGCACCGCATCTCCCCCCGGCGGGGGCTGCCCCGGGAAATCCAGATCAAGTTACGGAGACCCTCGGGCTCCAGAAGGTACACCCTCAACCTGCTGCCTGGGACTCCAGCGGCTGCCACCCGCCCTCAAACTAACGGGCGGGCGGCCGGGCAGAGGAGGCCGCCGAACGCGCAGTGAGGCTCCCTCCCTCCGCGCCCACGCCACCCGCAGGAGCCTCCCACCACCTTTCAGAAGCAGGAGAGGCCTTTGGGATGTACGTCCTTTAAAAATAATAATAAAGCAAATCTGCAAAATTTCACCTCAGTTTTAAGTCCGGGGACCCGAAGTTGTTCCACAGGTTTCTTTCCCTCCTCCCTCCCAGGCAAGACGGGGAGCTTGGTCCCTGCTGGGAGACGCGGCTCCGGCCCCCGCCCCCTCCACCGGCGCTCGAGGGTCCAGCGCCCGGGGACCCCCGGAGCCTCTCCGCCTCACGGCGCTCGGAGATGCCGGCGGCCCCGCCTTCCTCTCGGTAACGGGAACTGGCGCGGGTCAGCGAACAGAGCAAACACTCTGGCCCTGACACCCCCCGAGTCTCTAGGTTTATCTGGAACCCTCCTGGTTGCAGGTAATGCGGCCCTCGAGCGAAGCCAGCACCAGGCGCCCAACTACGGGAGCGAACGCCCTGCGCCGGCACCCCGAGTACACCGACCCCCAGCCGGACCGAGGCCGGACGGTTGAGCTCAGCAGGTCAGGGAGGGGGACCCACAGTGGGGCGTCTGTCTGAGAGGGAAGCGGGTGGGCGGGAGGATGCAGAATCCCTGAGAGAGCCGACTCGGGGCAGCGACGGTGGGGCCCCGCCAAGATGCCGGGGGAGGTGGGCGCTTCCTGGGAGAGCATTCGAGAATCCTCGCCCGTGGGGAAGGGGGCGTGTGCAGCAAGTGGGGCTCACGGTGCAGAGTGGGCACCTCGGAGTTCCGGGGGAGGAGGTGACAGTGCACGGGGTGGGTTAGAACTGAGACCCGGACTTGAGGGGTGATGAACTGGTAAGGGGGACAAGGACTGAGGTCGGGATGCCCGCGGGCACAGGTGGAAAAGAGAGGGATTTACGCGAGAGCATCCGGAGGGTTTCCCGGGTCAGAGCCACCAAAACAAGAGGTCCCTGAGGCCATCCGGGTCCGAGACACAGTGGACCTAAAGACGCTGGCGGGCAGGTTTCGCAGTGCCTGGCCGGGGGCGGGGGGCGGCCGTAGCCTCTTACCTTGAAGGCCACGGGCAGGGTCTTATTGCAGCGCCAGTGCGAGGGTAGCACTGAGCACAGGAAGTTGGGGCTGTCAGTGCGGACGAGTTCGGCCGGGTGGTCAGCGATGATCTCCACCATGGTGCGGTTGTCGTGCGGCGGCCGCAGCCGGGGCACAGCAGCTGCCGCCGCCGCCGCCGCCGCCGCCGCCGCCGCTGCTGCCGCCGCCGCCTCCTGTTGCTGCTGCTGTTGTTGCTGCTGCTGCTGTTGCTGCTGCTGCTGCTGTTGCTGCTGTTGTGCAGCCACCACCGGGCTCAGGTCGCTCATTTTGCCGGGCTGCAGGCTGCTGGAGGGGGGGCTGAAGCGCCGGCTGGTGCTCGGATCTACGGGAATACGCATCACAACAGCCACAAGTTAGCGAAGTGGCCGGGGGAGGGGGAGGAGGGTGGAAATGAGGGGCGAGGAGGAAATTGGGGGGGTGGAGGCGAGACAGGGGGAAAGGGGATGGAGGTGATGGGGCTGAGGAGGTGAGAAATCAAGTTCGATGAAGTCAAGTGCGGGGCAGAGTCTGATGGGAGCCAGCCGTGACGATGCGGAGTAGTCGGGTCGGCGGGTAGGGAGCCCCGGGAGACGAAAGATCTTTGCCGGAGCCTTTGGAACACCCGGGGTGGCAGCTGCGAACAGGCGCGGGGGTGTGTTTGGCCAGGGAAGGCGGGGGGCTTGAGTTTGCCGCGTGGAGTGGGGTCCCTCGGGGCACCGCGTCCTGGGTGCGTTGGCGCCCCCTCCCAGTTTGAGTCCGGTGGTGAGACCGCGTGGGTTCAGCAGTCCAGCCCCGAGGCCGACATTGCCGCTCGCTGCCCGCCACCGCCGCGCGGTGAGCTGCTACCCAGCTGCAGGCGTCCGCGCCTCCGCCCTCCCGTGCCCGCCGCCGCTGCCGCCGCCTCCGCGGCGGCCGCCGCTCCCCCCGCGCCGGCTGCGCTCTCAGATTCCTCCCGCCGCGGCTGCCGGCGGGACTCCCGGGCTCGGTTTCTTCCCTTCCCTTCTTTTCTTCTCGTCTTCTCACCGCCACCTCTTGCATCCACTCCCTTCTGCTTTGCAAAGCTCCCCTGTCCCTCGCTCTTCAAGGTACTCAGGAGGTAAGTTGCAGGCAACGGATCTCGGGGCAACGGATCCCGAGTCTGCGAATCGCAGCCGCTGCCGCCGCCCGCCGGCCGCGAGAAGGAGCCCCCAGCGAGCGGTGCGCAGCTTCCGAAGCCCAAAGAGGCGGCCTCAGTCTAGGGGGATCTTGCCTGGTGTCCTTTTGCTCCCTCCAGCCCTAAGACAAGGAACCCCCTCTTGGTCGGAAGAGGTTGAAGCTGAGACACCAGAAAGCCTCCAGCTGATCTGACTGTCGTTATTTTTCGTTGTAACTTCAAGAGAGGAAGGAAAATTCTTGAACGTCTGTGCTCACTTCTCAACACTCTGCACCCTCCCACCCCCACCCCCAACCTCTGCCGGAGCGGCTCCGGGGGGAAAAAGGAAGATTTTGCAGGGTTTGGGTGATTTTTGTCTCAAGTGACTCAAAAAAATGGGGGAGGGGAAGTCTAGTCAAAATGGCTTTTAAAAATAAAAGTGGATGGCCGGACACTTATATATTCAATTTTGCCATTCTTAGAGAACAAGGATGAATTTTTTTTAAGGTCTAGAAAACTGTCAGCTTGGTGATTAAGGTTTCAAAAAACCTTGCTGGGGAAAAATACCAGCAGTTTTCCATTAATTGCAATCTTTCATTAAGTCTATTATGCATATAAAACTAAGTCTAGTGTCTTAACTTTCTTCCCCACCACTCTTGGAGAAAAAAAATTTAAATAAAAATTTAAAATGCTTCAATGGCTATTTATTTATGTATTTATTTCCTAATGTGAGTTAAAAAAGCGACTTTGGATCCCCCCAAAAAGTTGTGGTTGAGAGGATGAAGGAGCGCGGGAAAAAAAGCGGCACTTTTTACCTAAAATGTGGTTTTTGGAGGCTGGGATTTCTAATGATTAGGTTTTTGTGGTTTATATAGACACGACTCTGGCTAAGGCGATCATTACGCTGATGAGAGTCAGAAGCACGTGGGTGTCTCCGACCAGCCTCAAACTCTGAGCCTTCAAAACAAATAAAACAATGTGCTTCGCCCACAGAAGCCAGGAAATCCGCTTGAGGCTATTCTACCCCAAGAAGGGGCTACAGTGCCTGTTTACCCTCTTGCGTTGGGTATCCCTACGTTTCCTGCTGATCAAAAAACTCTCCCAAACCTTCCCAAGCAGGGAAATGTGTTTGTGTAAAGGTGCCAAAGTGTCAAAGATTCCCTGATAGGGTAGCTGACACAGTAATAAGTAATTTTATAAAATAAATGAAAAATTAGAATGCCTTCCCCTCAGTGTGTTAAAGTATAAAGATGGTGGGGGCATCACTCACTCCTTCACATCTTATTTAAAGCAATTACCATTAGTCGGTGTTTTTATTGCTCAGAGCAAACGCCTCTTTCACCCTGGTGGAGACCTGCCACCGCCCTGCCTCTGAGTTTTTAAAGCATTGCTTCCACTCGCGAAGCCCACGCCAGGGGTCTGCACTCTAGAGGGGCCAAGAAGGACTCTGAAAGCGTAAGGGGCATGGAAGGGGGCCTGGTGCCTGTAAAAAGCACAAGAAGGACTTGGAGGGCTTTGGTTGTGTGACTTGGAAATCAAGACTACCCCGCTGGAGAGATAAGCTGGAGACTTACAGGCTTCCAGACAGCTGGAGCGGAGGTGAGGGTGGGGGGTCCCTAGGTGTGCGCTCTTGCGGGCGTAAGGAGGAAGTTCAGGGACACTTCTTTGGGCGCATTTTTTATCTTCCCATTTTTTCATTCACAACTCCAAACTTCCCTCGTCTGTCTTTCCCACTTTTCTCTCCACGTTCCAGCCTCTCCCCAAATACCCCTACAGACGCAAGCCTCCTAGCCGCGCCCCTCCCTCCCCATCGGCCTTCTGCACACCGCCTGCCACTGCCACTGTGTCGAGAGGGGATTCTGCACCACCTGCTGTGACACTCGTTCTGCAACCTACTCCTCGCCCAGGCCTACTGGCCTTGAGGTCCCTGTGCCTCTAGGATAAACTAGATGCGCAGGGAGGAGGCTGAGCTGTCTCCTGCGCGTGCAGTTTTAAATTATCTTTTCGGTCACAGGGGAGAGCTCTAACCCTAGGCACCGTCGCGCCTCCTTTATGCACAAGTTTCCCCAAGCCACAGGCGGCAGACCCTGGAAGGCAAGCCAGGTTTCCCCCCTCAAAAAAAAAAAAAAAAAGAACTAGAGAGACTGAATTCACTTCTCTCATTTTAATATCTTTAACACCCATTCGCATGTACTCAGACACCCACCTTCACAATGATTCCTCTCTCTCTCTCTCTCTTTCTCTCTCTCTGTCTTTCTCTCTTGTTTTTTTGCTTTGCTTTTTTTTTTTTCTTTTAGTGGGGTCAGGTTGATTTAGGGCATGTTGTGCCACTAACAGAGATCTCTGACTCTTTTTTTGTTTGTTTGTTTTCAAGTGTGTGGAGGCTGCAAAGGAGAAGAATTACAGGAAATGGATTATTTCTGTGGTCAAAGGGAGATAGAAATTCAATAACTACTGTGGTGGGTGATATACCACCTTCTTTGGGCTTGGCCCCCTCTTCTCAGGAAGTCCACAGAACAGGGAACTCCCAGAAATTTGAAGACACTAACAAACAATCAGTATTTCACATGTGGATGACCAGAGGGGCTTTTTTGAATATGAAGTTGTAGAACCCTTTCAATTTAAGAAATCATTGTGGGGAACTTTCCTCTTTTTTTCTCCATCACTGTTTTGCCCTTTCTTTGTTTCATTTGGCAAATAGTGAACTATGCAGGCCTCAATGGTTAAGGACAATTTAATCAATGATGAGATTATTTATTTTAATTAATCATATCCAGTAACTCAGCTTTATAGCCTTTCTCAGCATCCTCCCTCCATTTCACATTTCAGTGGAACTAATATAAGCAGCTCTTGGAAGTCACTAGTCTTGGATCCCTTAAAATATCCTACAGTTATTTATAATGTGGAAATGAAATTTTCCACTGAATACCCTAACAACGTTTCAGGTATCTGGCACAGTGGATTTTCAGTCTCCTTTCAAAAACATCCTTTTGCTGAACATTCACACTTTCAACTGGAACGGACTGAGCTTGGAAATGATGATGTATTGGCTCCAAGCATTATACTTGAAGGCAGAAAACACTTTCGCAGACCCCTAACCTCTCCTGGTAATATTAGGTACATAAGAAAACCATGAGGTTTTACACATGTGTATTTTGTGCTGTAGTTTGCTTGATCTCACCCTTGAGTTTAGATTTTCTTCTACATGGAAATGTTCAGAACAAATCACACACAAGCTCCCTTTTTTAGAAAATCTATCTTTTCAGTTGTATGTTATGGCATTTAAAAAAAAGAACATACATTTTTACTAAAAATGTGGCTACTTTGGAAGATATAAGCTTAATCCCCCATATCCTTTAACATTTAATATAACTAGTAACAACACCTGGCAATTCTGACCTTCCAGACAAAGAAAATGAGATGTGAAGAGATGGGTTATTTATCCAGTCAAAGAACTGAATTCCCAGACTGGGAACAGAAACTAGGCTTCTTTCATCCTGGTTTTCTGTTCTGAGTCCTATACAATATTTTTACATGCTTTTTCATAATGAAAAGTAGAGAGTAAAATCTTAAAATATTTTTCAACAGATCAGCTAATGAAGTGGGACAACTAATGAAAAATTATGGCTAGATTGATGATCCCCAAAGCTTTGAATGTGTCATAAGGGGAAATTTTATAAACAGAACCATCTCTGTAACCAATTGAAGTTTACTCAGCCTTTGAAGAGGCAGCACTACCACTAGTGTAGTGCTGTACAGCAAGTGACCTTTCAGCCTGTAACCAAGTGAAGTTTACTCAGCCTTTGAAGAGGCAGCACTACCACTAGATCAATAGTTGCCCTACTGTGGCCCATGGGCCAATCTGACCTAATTCCTGTTTTTGTACGACCTACAAGTTAAGAATGATTTTTGCATTTTTAAATAGTTTTTAAAAAGGATAATAACATTCATGATACATGAAAATGACATGAATGCAAATTTTAGTGTCTACAAATAAAGTTTTGTTGGAACACACCTATGGCCATTTATGTATTGTCTATACCTATCTTCACCTAAAACAACATATCGTGTAGTTGTAACAAAGATTGTATGACTCACAGAACCTAAAATATCTACTAACTGGTTTTTTACAGAAAAATCTTGCCAACCCTAGGCCTAAACTGAAAGAGGTGCAGGACTCTGGAGAAAAGGTAAAAAGGAATGGATATTAAAAGGATAATGAAGAATAGAGTGTGCCTGAGTTCCATATTAATTCTTTAAAAGTAAAAAATTGATCATTTAACTTTTTCTTGTCCATATAAAATGTTAATTCATTAGATTAATTACCTTGGATGTGCCAAAACAGAGAGAAAAGAATGAGGAGTTAGTGCATTTTCAGAGGTTCCTCAAGAGCAATTGTTTTACAATATGTCAGCGTTTTTCATTGTTCTTAAAACATAGTGGGAGCACATTAACTGCATAGATGAGAAAAGAGTGAAGAACATGAAAACAATAGGTAGAACTTTAGTAGATTTATTCCATCTGTTTCATATATGATTAAACAAGAAATACAAATGAGCTTAGCAAGAATTTTCTGGTATACAATATATTCACAAGTCCTGTATATACTTTTAAGACAGTTTGCTTAATAACAAGTGATTCAAAATCTTTGTGACATATTTTTTCCATTTTAATTTTTTTATACTGTTAAATACCATCTGATTTGTTTTAAGCTGAGTAAATTTTCCCATTGTCAATGGACCTATAATAATTTGCATGGCTGTAATAAGAGATGAAATGTTTGTAGTGGAGGACTTAGCATCATAAACCTTTCCTTGTTGTTTTAGCATTCCCATGGGCCAATTTCAGGCATTTATAAGAGTACAGTGTTGTCATAAAAAGACTGACACTTGCCGTATGACCTTTAAGAACCGCATTTATGGAGCACCTATCTAATTAGTCTCCAGGCATGGTATACACAGTATTTTGTTGGACTAAAATATCAGCCTACTAAATGACATCCTACTTACCTGAAGAGACCAACATAATTTCTTAAAAGGGTTCTAATTCATTACCCAGGAGTCAAAGAAAATTAATTTTCCCAAATCAGCCCACTGGTGCTTTGGTATTGGCAAATGTCCTATGGCAGTAGCCGTGATCTTTGAGCAGAAATAGAATGTTACATATAAAAGTTTATAGAAGTCTATGATGAAACATCTAAGTACGTTCAAGAATTAAAGATTTCCCGCAGTAAACCATTCTTTATCAATCTGCTTAGATATTTCCTTCAAGGCAATAACAACAGTGCTATCCAATTCTGATCTCAAGGTTCTAAAGGTTTACCTTAGACTTTAGGGCAGTGACCTGAACCATTATTCCCTACCACCACCCCTCCTGCCATCAAGGTGAAAAATGGAAATTATAATATTCTTATTCCATGTAATAAAGTACAAAAATCAATTTTCACAGTAAAAGAAATTTGAATTATAAAGGAAGTAAAGAGTAGGAAAAATAGAACAAAAGAAAAAATAGAATAGTGAGAGCTCAACTTGATTCTATTAACTGGAATCCTAAGAGATGACAGTTACATGTCACTATTCTGTGTTTTGCTTCTCTGTATTTCATACTCAGAAACTCTTCCTTCAGTGTTTTTCCCCAAGCTTTCCTGAACTGAACTTTTCCCAAAGAAAGCAATTTCTTCTTTCCATCAATCTATGATCAAGTTCTATAAGCAAGGATTTATCTTTTCTGACTTTAAATAGCTCCCCCAGTTATCTTGTGGACTAGCAAAATCCCATTCCTGTCAATCACTATTTTCTTCCAGATAATATTTTTCTCTGAGGATGTCAGTTATCAATTTATTTTCTTGCAGCTCAAAATTCACCCTTTTTATCTGCTCTGTGAAAATGTATCTGGACTCTTGAAATGTTTCCCTTTATCCTCTAGCATTGATATTTTGTCAGTAGGGGGCATTGGAGAGACATTACAGGAGAAAAGGGTTTTGTTTCCTGGTTCCTTTGAGCTCAGATAACAGGACGGTCTACTAGAGCAACACATGTAGTTTCTCCAGCTCCTGACTCCTGAAGTGGACACATACACACACCTTCCCTGTGGCCTGGCTGCTGCTGTGAGGATAGCTTTTCCACTGCTAGGCTCCCAGGACCCATTACCTAGCAGCTTCCCCCAGCATCCTCCCCTCCTGGGCTGCTAGTGGCCATGTGCCTCTGAGATGGCTCCTTGTAAACAGCTATTCCTAGCACCCTCAAAGGCAGATTTGTGGCTAGTTCCACTAGCACAACTTCTCTGCCATATAGTGAATCAAGGCTGTGTAAGGTCTGGATCCCAGCCCTGGACGGGAAGAGGGAGGGACTATTCCTTGGTGGCTCTATTTCAGTTTTGAGGGTAATGGATACTTTTTATTCCTTTATTATTTAGAGTTCTCTTTACTTCTTGCTAGCCAATTTCTTTATACTGCAATCCTGTTATAGTCAATAATTCTTTTTAAACTTTGCTTGTTCAAATTACTGGATTGTTTCTCTATCCTCATTGGACCTAGACTGATACACTAAACTTTCAATTTCTGGCCCCCAAGATGTTTTTATTCATAGTGAGTTCCAACTTCATTGGGGTTATCATAAGAGGAAAATTTCCAACATCCTATCACATCTGTTAAGTCATTTATCATTGCCTGATAGACATAAGTTTATATTTAGAAGACATATTCTTATGAGGGGTCAGGGAAGGTAGAGAGATATCTTACAGAAATAGAAGAGCAAAATTCTATTACCAAGGAAAGAAAGGGAGTGGGATGAGATGACTCCAGCCTTATTGTAGTTGAAGTCAGCAACTAAGTAATAATATGACTCTAAGACAAAATTAGGAAAACTCTGGATTAAACAAAATAAATAGACTTGGTATTTCTAATTTTCTCCCAGATTTTAATATGCTATATAGATCTTGAATCTCTATGAGGAGCCTTATAAATATAGCATTTACAAACATTAATTACTGCTTCTAAGTAAATTTAAAGATCTTTGATGTATTTTTAGAAAATACTGAGGTGAATTAAATCAAATACTAGAAACAAATGTGTTGGAACATCAAAGGGATCTTGCCATCTAGAAAGGAATATTGTAATGTAGTGGAGAAATAAAGTTGACTAGACTGCTTGTAGAAGGCATTAGTATCATTATGCTCACTTTTGTGAACATTCATAAGAGGGAGAATATATTCAAGTTGATGCTAGCAGCCGAGATCCCTTGGTCTTTGCTCCACTGCAACCTGTCATCCTCCTTGGACAGAACAGGAAGCTTCTCTGGGCAAGGTCGGTACTAATGATAAGGCAAAAGACTCATGAAAGGTTAGGGTCAGATCTTCTCTTTGTTTCAGTTTTGACATTTTGTCAATCATGTATTTTTGAGTATGAAATTTGATTTTAAGATATTATATCAAAATATTACCTTGAATGCAAGCTTTTCTGGGACTTCCCCTTAAATTTTGCACCCAAAGCAAATATTCCTCTCATTGTATCCCAGTTAAGCCTAGCCATAATTCTTTGGGTACCTGAAACTTACAGAGTGACTTCTGACCTCCCTGCTTCATGATCAGGGTCTTTCCTTTTTGTGCCTAAGTGAGAATGATTGTGTGTGTGTGTGTGTGTGCAGTATGATTGTATTTACCTGGTTATTACTCTTTGACAACAAAAAATACCATTATCTACTTGCTATATAATTTTTTAAAAGGATATGTACTTTCTTTGTTTCTTGTTTTCATCCATTTTAGAACTCTTTTAGAATTTATTTATATATGTTGCAAACACAGTACATCTAAAACCTGTTATATATCATTTCTGTAAACATGGCTTTGATGTTTAATTAGATTCTTCCCTAATAAATGCAACAGGTTCCCTTATCAAATTTTTACAAAAGTTTGGAAAAGGCAATCTCTACTAGTGCCACTTTCACCAGGATGGAATAAAAAGGAGGGGGGAGGGGGAGAAAAGACATTTTAAGAAAAAAAAGGCTATTTGGCCAGTGTTTTGTTTTGTTTTTTTTCTTTTTTCTCTGTCAGTACAGGTTTTTTTCTATCAATCCACATCTTTGCCCCGAGAATATATTTATCTCCCTTGCCTAAGTGAAACCCCTAACTTTCTATAGTTTCTGGTGACAGATCTAAGACTTAACTATAACATGATAATTCTTCAACTTTTTGAAGGAGGAATTTTTCACAAGTCTTAAAATCAAACTCTTCTTATATATACAAAACAGTCTTAGCAAGTTTTAATTCAGGTTTTTACTTCAACATTTAGGCCAGATGCATATGTGCATAGATAATCTGAAATTTTATTGGTATTTTCAGGTTAAAAATAATCTTAAATCAAATTGAAGGAAATGTTCTAGATCATCTGTACTATGCAGCTTAAAGCTTATTATTCTCTAGGAGTGTTAAAAATGTGGGTTGCCTCACTATTGCTAGTTTCACTGAGCATAGTTTTTTAAATTCCATTTTTAACTTGCTTCACTGGTATGTATTCTTACTGAAGGGAATTATTATGGTTGCTTGTAGCTGTAAATATGGTAACTGATTGAGGTATTACACAATTTATTATATATTGTCACTCATGATTTACTTTTGGCTTCTCTGATGCGAATGTTTTTGGTTCATGCAAAAATAAATACTATTTTTAAAAGCATCTATGATAAAATTTAAATTGTGGGAAATAAAAAATAAGATAATTACTAGAGGTATTATACATATCTAAGAAGCTTAGCTTATTTTATATCAGCCTTGAAAAATGAAAGATTTTCAATTTCCAACTTTGTTTTGCTAGCATTTACCATAAAAATTCCCTCTAGGAAGAGACCTGGCAAAACATTCCAGTTCAAAGTCAAACTTTCTATAGAATATTTCTTACTCTCTCTCCTCTTCCCCTAAGTGGCCTGAGGTGATCTGTGAAAATGGTTCACTATTCACTTGACCCAGAAAACCCCACAGAGTCATGCAAGTCAAGAGGCTCAAATCTTCGTGTTCACTTTAAGAACACACGTGAAACTGCCCAGGCCATCAAGGGTATGCACATACGAAAAGCCACCAAGTATCTGAAGGATGTCACTTTAAAGAAACAATGTGTACCATTCCGACGTTACAATGGTGGAGTTGGTAGGTGTGCCCAGGCCAAACAGTGGGGCTGGACACAGGGTCGGTGGCCCAAAAAGAGTGCTGAATTTTTGCTGCGTATGCTTAAAAATGCAGAAAGTAATGCTGAACTTAAGGGTTTAGATGTAGAGTCTCTGGTCATTGAGCATATCCAAGTGAACAAAGCACCCAAGATGCGGCGCCGAACTTACAGAGCCCATGGTCGCATTAACCCATCCGTGAGCTCTCCCTGCCACATTGAGATGATCCTTACTGAAAAGGAGCAGATTGTTCCCAAACCAGAAGAAGAGGTAGCACAGAAGAAAAAGATATCCCAGAAGAAACTAAAGAAACAAAAACTTATGGCACAGGAATAAATGCAAATAACTGCCAAAGTGGGGGGGAAAGAAAGTTAATACTCACGCAAGCAACATGGTTTAGGCTTTTCTGTGTGCCAGTTGTGTGCTTAGTGTTTATACCTAATTTGAACCACAACACAAGGAGACGATGGTGTTTTGTCTTCACTTTACAGACATGGTGTCATGGACTGAACGCCCCCCACTTGTGTGTTGAAACCATAACCCTTTGGGAGGTTTAGATGAAGTCATGAGGCTGAGGCCCCCCCTACCCAAACATGGGCCTGGTCCCCTTATAAGAGGAGGAGGGACCAGAGAGCTCCCTGTCTTTCTCTCTGCCAGGCAGACACATGGCAGGAAGTGGACGCTCACCAGAGTCTGGGTTGGTGTCACTGTGATCTTGCACTTGCCAGCCTCCAGAGCCACGAGATGTAGTTCCAGTCACCCAGCCCATGGTGGGAATCAAGGCTTAGAAGGTGGGGGAGTTGTCCTGGTGCTCCACTGGCAGAGACAGACGTGATGAGGATGTGAACAGAGGGGCCCGATTCACCGTGCAGCCTCACCGTGCAGCCTCCATCAGAGTGAGGCTGTTACTGTAACAGTACTGGGATCCACAGCACTTTGGCAGAGAATAGTTTGGGATGGTGAGCAGCGTGCTTTGTTTCTGAGAGGCTAAGATAGGGGTTGGGCTGGGAGGAGGAGGAAGGAAGAAGAACGGTGAGTTTGTGAATTTACTCCCATGGTGACAGGCACATGGTATTACCTGGAAATTCTACTGTCCTAACCATCAGTCAAGGGAGGCACACAGATAGTTGGCAAGCAGCTTAGATGCAAGAACATTGGCAAGAGTTGGAGGAGATTTGACAGAGACCCATGTTGTAGTTCCAGCTCAGGGCTTTGGGAGAGGCCTGCCAGAGGAGAATCTAATTACATAACTTAGGTGAAAAGAAGGTGACATTTTTTAGGGAAAATGCAGTTTTCTTGGTATGCATTTTTCCCAACTTTATCAAGGTATATAATTGGTAAATTAAAACATGTCTGCATGTAGGGTGCACAGTGAGAGGTTCAGACCTACGTGTGTGTTGTTAAAGGGTTACCACGATCGCTCATGGGCATGTCCACCCCCTCACACTCTGATCTGCTCTGAGTACTTAATTTTGAACAAAAGTGTCTTAACACCTGTTTAAGGACACAGCCAATCTAGGAGTGGATTTTATATGGTTGTTTCTAATGTATAGTAGGTAAAATCTGAGCTATAATGTTGAATTTATGTCATAAAGTGAGAGGTGGATGAGGGTGATGTGGGACACTCTCGAAGCTCCCGGGCCCAGTGTGGTTTGGACATAGCCTGGAGTGGGTGTAGCTTCTGCTCCATAGCTAGGACGGGGACTTATTTACATCCCTGCGATCAGGAAGGAAAAGCTTTGGTTGGAATATTTGCAGGCTGATGAGCAACTGTTCTGAATCTGACTGCAGCTTGGGACTCAGGGTAGAAAGCACTGGAGACTGAATTTGGAAGGGCCATCCTAGTCCTCAGGGTCCCTCCCTGTGACTGGGGGGTCTGTCCAGCCCACTCTGCCCTGCATGGCCTCCTGTCCTCCAGACCACCTAACACGGTACAGCCACTCTGGCCTCTGGTCCTTCCTTGAATAGCAAGGCTGGGCCACCATTCAGGCTCCTTGCACCTGAGGTCCCCTCTGCCTAGAACATTCTTTCTGTACTTCTCCCTTCCTTTAAGTGTCTGCTTTCCTCGGGGGCCTCCCCACTGACCCTCTGGGCAGCTCAGCTCTTCCTCCTGACCCTGCCAGTTTCCTGGGACCCTTTGTCTTCACCACCAGCATGGCGTCTGGTTCACCTGCCCACCTGGCTGCTCACATCCTTGACCCAGGCAGGATGCAGACTATGTGATGTCAGGGACCTTGGAGCATGCCTGATGCGTGACTGACTTTTAAGTACGTCTATTTGGAATGAATGATTGAATGCCATGCTTTTCTGGGTTACGTTATTTCATAGGTAGCTGTGCCTCTTTCTGTAGCATGCTGTAGGTTGTGATCTGATACTCGATCCTAGATGCCTTTTCCAGGTTAATTTATCCAGTATTTATGTATTACTGTGACAGGTGTTTCATGCTACAGCACATCCAGGGCTCAGGCCTTGGGCCGGTTGTCAGTTACTCTCCTGGCTCTTCCACTCTGGCCACACGATCACCTGTCTGTGCCCAACTTTTCACCTGTGATGGGAATAGCAAAGCCCTGGCCTTCTGGAGTCAGAGAACTAAGTGAGTTAACACAGGGCTCCATGCCTGGGAGCCCCCACCTGCACTCTGCTGCCCCTCCTGAGCTCTGTGCCGGAAGCAAGCCTTCTGGGCGTCAGTGAACTCTTTACATATTTGGTTTAAGCCTGTTTTTGTTTTCTGGTTTCATACAAAATGGGTTAAGCTCTTTTTATTTTTTTGCTACCATTAAAAATGATTTACGATCATTATTTCTAATTTTAAACTTGAAGAATAAGGCACATAGACCAAACAAAAATGGGCCCTGTACAGTGACAATACAGCAGGTCAGAGACCCAGCCTGGCTTCTGGTCGGCAGCCACAGGCAGCCTCCAGCTTCCTTCTGGTTAGAGCTTGTCAGTACATGTACGACAGTGCTTTTAAAACCTACTACAGAATTACAGTAAAAACTACTATAATGTTTGTGAATTATTTTGAAATGGGCACTTTATTTCCTTGTTTGGGGCCCTGTGAAAAGTCCTGGTGTCTGAAAATTTCTCAGTTGTTCATATTTTCAAAAACATTTTAATCGCTTGAATTCCTAAAACCATGAGCGTGTCTTTTCATTTGAGTGTGCGATTTTGTCTGTACGTGTTTCATAAAGAATAAAAACAAAGGGCCCAGGGGAGAGGAAGGCCCAAAGGCTTGCTCCACGTTTATTTTTCTTAGAAGAGGAAGACCCGGTGCTGCCTTCATTACTGAAAAGTAGTTGTCGAAGTGGCGTGGTGGCAGAAATCCTGGAAATGGGGGCTTTGTTCAAAAATACCCTTCCAAAGGCTTGCTAAAGCGTGTAATTCTTAACTCCAACATTTCAGATACTGTTAAAGTTCGTATAACATTAGAGGTCCTGACAAAATCATGTAATTTCTACTGATGCATACATGGATGATGTCAATTATGTTAAAAAAAAAAAAACTGCTGGTGCTGTAAAAGTGACCTTCTTGTAGTTTGCAATGCACTTGGGCTTGTGGCAGGATGGCGAGGTAGGGCTGGTCTAACACGTCAGGATAACACTCATGCCTGCCAGATTATTGCAGATTTATGATCCCACTTTTACTGTGATTATATGAATGTTTCAGACCTGAAGCTTGTCCAAGGAATTTGTTAGCACGAGGTAATGATATCCCAACCATGGACTATCCTGAAACTAGCACCTTCTCTGCTCAGAACACACATTTTGGACACTTCTCCCAGTGCCTGTGCTACTCTGTGGTCCCCAGGTGGGAGAGCAGGGGGGTCATGGCAGTCAGGAAAGGTGTCTGGGACAGTGTCTGCTTCTGTGTGATTTTGCGTGCTCCCAGCCTCCACTGTGTTAGCCTGGTTCCTAGTAAATTCCCCTGTATCTGTACTATTTCACAGTGATTATGAAAATTCTTGCAGACATAAGGAACCACCCAATTATTAACTGTGCCACAAACACAGTCTCTTTCATATCCCCCGAGTGAATGCATGAGTGGGAATGAACCAAAGGCTACATGTCCTCTCTGCAGTCCGGGACAAGGTGGAGTTATACATCTGGATAAATCCCCCCTGGGTTGAGTCATCTGTGTTTGCTGGGAGATGCTGGCAATTGGAATTCTAGCATTTCAGGAGCTTCAGTGAAAAGGGCATTACTGGTACTGAGGCTACAAGCCTTCAGAGGAAAATACAGGCTTCAGGGCGTGCTATTCCCTGGGAGAGGACCTAGCTGGAGTCTGGAGTATTAATGCACCTCACATGGCCCAAGAACTGCTAGCTGATGAGCAAAATGCCCACAGCTATTCTTATTCTTTGTTTCTCTTCAAGAGTATAAATAAAAATCACTCTCTGAAGCCAGGCGGCTGACACAGTCTGGTTCCTGGAAGCAGAATGTTTCTTGCTGTGGCCACAACAGCCTACTTCCTGGGAGTAAATATTTTATATTTGGCTTCAGTTTTAAAATAAGATGCTGCCCCAGAATTTATGGGTAGCTACAGGCTCCTTTAAAATTCACATGGCGAGGCAAACAAATGAAATGCCCAGATCAGAATGTCTCACTGTGTCCTGTGTGTGGATGAACGGGGCGCGAGTTCTGTGCACTCACAATTGCAGAGGGTGAAGGGAAGACCCTGCCGATTATGCTGGAGGAAGCCTGGGGGACAGGAATGTACGTACCAGTGTGGGATGCAGCCTGTGTGTCCTTGTCACCGAGGAGGCCCTCTTTCCCGTTGCTGGGTTTTCTCCTGTCCTTTCTGCCCTCAGCTGGGGGCTGTTTGTGGTCCCTGGCGGGGGACTCAGCACGATTCCTGTCTTTGGTTCTAGCACTTGCTTTACAGTTTTCAAAGACGTTTCCCACACATGATCTCAGTTGAATCTCACTATTTTAAGAGGTGGCAGGATGAATACGTTTATCGCTATTTCAGCGTCTGGGGGCCCGGAGCTCAGAGAGTTTATGTGGATTTGCCCAAAGTGATTTGGGCTAATACCTGGCAGGTCTAGAGCCAGACTATTATTTTTGGTTCTTCTGGTAAGAACAGAGGTGTCAATTTTTGGTCTGCTTTCTACTGGTGGCGGTAGAATTCTGTGTGCCACGTAGGTGTTATTTGTGTGTAGGAGTCTCTTGTGTTGGTGTAAGAGTTAAATAGATCAGCTTGGAACCCTAGGACTATTCTATTCTATTTTGGGGAAATGCCCTAATTTTGTCGAGACGCATCTTGTAATCTATAACATGTGAATATTTGTCCCTCCTTTGTAGGGTTGTAGACGGGGCTTAGCCCTGAACTGGCGACATGGTAAGTTCTCAGGCACCCGTGTCTGTGAGCGACCCCAGGACTCAACCTTCCTGAGTGTATCTGACCTGCTCCCCGGCAGGTGCCTCTGGCCTCCATACAAGTGATTTGTTCGCAGTGGGGAAGGCTAGCAGGTGCCTGGGGGAGAAGGGGGGGAGGAGGAGAAAGCAAGCAGAAGGTGCTGAGGGCTTGATGCTGGGACTCAGGTTTGCCCTGTGGAGAGAAGAGCTGTCGTGAGGAAGTCAGGAAGAGAGAGTGCTAGCCGCGTGGCCTTGACAGCTGGCGGCACAGGGCGAAACAGGGCAGGCTGGAGGGGCTTTGCTTCACTTCTGGGCAGAACCTGTATTTCCGTTTCTCTAAGAGAGAAACTGTTTCCCACTGACCTTCGGCCTCCACCAGAGCCCATAGCTGTGGAAACACCAAAAAAGGACCCTTGGCATGGCCACCTGGGTTCTCACAGATGTCCCCAGCACAGAGTCATGTGGCTGGGGAACCCGTAAGTGGGTTTGTGAGGGGCCAGAGTGGAGCATCTCGAGGAGAAGGCTGTTCGTGATAATAGGGAACACCAGCCCCAAATGCCGGTGAGAATCTGGGGCTTGGAGAAGGTGGGGTGGTGAGTGTTGTTCAGATGCCTTACATTTTGCGAGTGGGAGTAGGTGCCACTGAGCATTGAGGGATCATGGAAGTGCCACCTTTAGTGCCCCTGGGTGGTGAGGACTGAGAGATTTTAGTTACCTGGATGCTTCTGAATATGGACGTACCACGTGCAACCCTGAAGCCTTGATTCACTTTACTATAGATAGAAGATGCCTGGGGTTGGCCTGGTCCCCATGGTGGGAGAGAAGCGGGGGTGGTGTTCCCCTCGAGCAGTGGAGGTGGCCGTGTAGGAGGTGATGCAGGGTGGAGCCTCAGGTCCAGGAGAGTCAGTGGAAAGTCGCAGAAGTCTGCCTGCCCCAAACCCCTCAGATCTGGTGTGTCTGCCCTCACCCTGGCCACCATGCAGGCTTTTCCCAGTGGCCCAGCACAAGTGCATGATGTAATGTCGGTCTGTGCCCTGGGGGGTGGTTTCTGTGAAGGTCAGATTTTTGACAAAGTAAGCTGTCCGCTTCTCAGATGGAGAGGGCAGAGATCATTTCCACTGTTTCAGGAGTTAGAGTTCAACACGGAGAAGAAAACAATTAGCACACGTTTATTTACCTCAGTTAGAAACCTCTGGCATGATTCCTTGTGGCTAACTTTTCATTTCTCCATTCTAAACGTTGTCCTAATTAAACCTTTCTCCAGAACTTCTGTACTTCTCAATGAAATTAGAATAAATGAATAAAAACGCAGATTTTAATTAGTACTCCCTGCATATTAAAGAAATTACTCTTCCTCTTACTTAAAGAAACGTTACTGGGGAGAAACAAATGACCTCTGAGATGCAATTTTTCTTTTCAGATGGTGGCGATAATTCTTAGTAAGGGCACTGCGGCAGATGACGGGCTGTGTCCGCAGGCTGGTGTATTCCCTAACAGTTTGAATGATGGACAGACTCTGTGGAGTAGTAGTTATATTTACTGAAAGAAATTCTTGCAATAAACATTTTTTATGGGACGCTATGCATGGATGCATTTGTTAAATTGTTTTAAATAACTCCAGCACCTAATAAAAATAGGACTTGAAGGACAGCTAGGTTTCATTTTAAGATATGGTAACATCTGCATCTGCTGAATGATTTATATCTGTGACATTAACTAAGCATTATAGGAAAAAACACTGTTTGACCTCAGGCGAGCTGGCGTGAGACATGAGCTCGTTCCAGGTTGAAATTTCCCTCTTACATTTTTTATGAAATTCTCCCAGCAGGGTCACCGTTGGGTTCTGAAAAGATTTTCCACCTCAGAATTGCTACAGCTCAGCCATCAGAAAACCATTTATTTCATTAGCACTTTCCCTCCCCTTCCTTTTAATGCCACATAATAACACAGAATAGGTTTAAGGCCCATCAATTGTAAAATTATCATTTTTCACCAAAGCAACCTTATATTAAACACTTAATTATTCATTACTAATGCTTGTCATGGTGAAATATTGGCCTTGCAAATTTTGAAAGCACCAGGCCCAGCTTTTCTTCCTTGAAGGTTAATGGCAGAACCCCGTTTCATTAGATTGCCTAAAACAATCTAATGTAGCACACCTCGTGTGCCATTGTGTGGCTTTCCTGAACTCCAACCCTTTTAGCGAGGAAAATCCACTCTGCACAGAATGTGCCACCTCGGAGGACTGGAAACTGATGTTAACAGTCACTGTGGGGAGGGCAGAATTTGGGACAACACAGTTTTTGAAATACTGTCAGCTGAATGATTTTGTAAGGATGTGTTTTTAAAGGTGACATTCCTCTTAATTTAAATCCTGCTTTTGTATGCAAACCTCATGATGCCTTAGAATTATGGCAGTGAGACGAGTCTCCACTCATGACAGC
>CAUYQV010044939.1:0-13655 GCA_963574575.1 Galagoides demidoff | reverse complement strand
TGGGCGTTATGGTGGGCGCCTGTGGTCCCAGCTACTTGGGAGGCTGAGGCAGGAGACTCGCTTGAGCCCAGGAGTTGGAGGTTGCTGTGAGCTGTGATGCCACAGTACTCTACCCAGGGGGACAGCTTGAGGCTCTGTCTCAAAAACAAAAAAAAAAACAAAAAAAAAATTCTTTTGTGTTTTTGAGAGAGTCTCAAGCTGTCACCCTTAGTAGAGTGCTTCACTGTCACAGCTCACAGCAACCTCAAACTCTTGGGCTTAAGCAGTTCTCTTGCCTCAGCCTCCCAAGTAGCTGTGACTACAGGCCAGACACAACACCTGGGTATTTTTTGGTTGTAGTTTTCATTGTTGTTTAGCAGACCCAGGCCGGGGTCCAATTCACCAGCCTTGACATGTGGCTGGCACCCTACTCACTGAGCTATGTGCACTGAGCCTATCTTTGATTTTTCACTTCAGTACAGGACAAGTTTTGTTTGTTTATTTTGATCCCCCCGCCACATACACACCAGCACCTCTCAGTCTCACTCTGTTGCCCTGGATAGAATGTAGTGGCTGTCTTTGTACCTCATTCTAACATCAAATTACTGGGCTCAAGCAATCCTCTTGCCTCAGCCTCCTGAGTAGCTAGAACTATAGGTGTGCACCATGATGCCTAGCTGATTTTTCCATTTTTAATAGAGAAGGGGGTCTTTCACATGCTCTTGCTCAGGGCTGGTCTCTATCTCCTGTCTTGACCTCCCAGAGTGCCAGGATTATAGGAGTGAGTCACTGCACCCTGCCTCAATTTATGTTTTATTTTTTAAAATAGTTTTAGACTTATGCAATATTATTTTTATATAAGAAATATTAGAAAGCTTATAAAGTAGTAAAACTTAGCAAAAGATAATTTAATTGTATTATTGGGCTGTTGCATTGTTTTACAAAATGGAATGTCCTGATTTGGAGCACAATTTAGGAAAATGTTGGTTTGAATTCTTTGAATAATTTTTCCATTCTTAAAAGTTTATTTAAAAACTTGTTTATTTTTTGGCTACTTCATAATTTTCCCCTCTTATTTAAACTGTTAAATAGATGACTTGGGTCATAGTATGGCAAAAACTCTACAATTTTTTGCTCGATACATAATGTTTTAAACTAGCTAAATGAAAAATGCCTTTTCTTTACAATGCTTTTCTCAGTATTATAGACAATATGATACTAGGGGGTTAGAGAATCTTTTCACGTTAATGATTATACTGACTGAACTTGTCTTCTGTCTATATGCTAGCTTTATATTCTTTTTAGAGTGAAGATTTATTTAAAACTACTAATTTATTCAGCCACATACTAACCAGTTACCATCACTATTCTTCCTCTTGATCATTCTTTCTCCCTCTTCTCTACTGATTCTCGGTTATTCCCCCTCTTGATATTCTACAGTGTTTAATCCTCAGTGTTGTTCTATGTTGTTCTACAGATTCATTAATTTTGTATATGCTGACAACTATTTAATTATTCATTCAATCAGCAGTTCTTGAGCATTTGTCAGATTGGTATAGGTAGTGGTAGTGATAAAATGGAGGAGAAATAAAAATCCAGCTCTTAAAGGGCACATTGACTGCAAGGCAAGGAATGTTTGAAGAGTTTTAGCAGAATGGAGGAGGGAAAATTGATTTTTATAAAATGCTTCTAAGATAAGTTCAGTCTGGGAGTGGGGTTCATCCTAGGCAAGATGAACAGAAAGAAGAATTTGTAAGAAAGGTATTAAGGCATTTTAGACAAAAGAAATGAAAGAACATGATACTCTTTGGGGTCACTGTTTGGTGTGTTGATGAAAGAGAATGAAATCAGTGTGGATGTAGGAGGATATATATCTCAAAAAATGGCAGATAGGAGCCATGCCAAGGAGTTTTGATCAATTCTGAAAGTGATTTTAAGATATTTAACTTGGGGCAGGTAGAGGATAGAGATGAGGGCCTAAATCTCAGCAGTGACATTGAAAACTCAAGGGTGCATTTGAATTTTATGAAATAGGTAATCTATTGGGCCTGTTGGCTGAGAGGGATTAGGAGAAATTGAGGAAGATATTCCTGCTAGAATAGCTAGCTAGTCAGTCTAGGCATTCATTAAAGTCAACAGTTTCTCTTCTGCTGCTCTGGCTATTATGACTTATTCTTGCCTTTATTTCCCTTCTTAAAGTTGTTTAAATCTTTTCTTCAAGTTTTGCCCTTTCTTCTGATTCTACAGCTCTAATGACTTCTTTTTCCACCTGCATATTGAAGCCTAAATCCATGTTTTTAGTACAGACCTTTTGAACTTCAGAACCACATATTCAGTTACACTCTATGCATGATTGTCCTATAGCAGTGGTTCTCAAAGTTGTTCTGAGGATAGGACCCCTGGGAGGCTCTTTGAAAGTCTTTCATGAGCTCTACAAAGTCAAACTATTTTTATAACAAGAAGAAGACTTTATTTGCTATTTTTTATTCTTAATCTCTCATGAGTGTATACTGAGGCAACATAATATGAAACAATACAACAAATTAAGCAGAAGTCTATGTGAGAATCTACCTGTTTTCTGCCAACCCAAGTATTAAAAAGATTTGCAAAAATGTAAAACAATGCCATGCTTCTCACTAATTTTGTTTTGGGAAGTATAGTTAATTTTCAAAAAGTATATTTATGTCAGTTTATACTGGGTTTATTTTCAATGAAATAATGTTTTTTTTTCTTTTTTTTGGCGGGGGCTGGGTTTGAACCCGCCACCTCCAGCATATGGGGTCGGTGCCCTACTCCTTTGAGCCACAGGCACTGCCCAAAATAATGCTTTAAAAATTTCTGCTTAAACTTTTTTTTTTTTTTTTTTGAGATAGAGTCTTACTATATTGCCCTGGGTAGAGTGCTGTAGTGTCATAGCTCACAGCAACCTCCAACTCCTGGGCTTAAGGGATTCTCTTACCTCAGCCTCCCCAGTAGCTGGGACTACAGGCGCCTGCCACAACACCCTACTATTTTCTTGTTGCTGTTGTTTAGTTGGCCTGGGCTGGGCTTGAACCTGCCGCCTTTGGTGTATGTGGCTGGTGCTGTAAACCACTGTGCTGGACCTTAAGGCTTAAGGTGCCAAGCCTTAACCTTCTAATATAGTAACTGTATATACATACGAGTCTAACCCACATAAACAAAACCATTTAGATTTCTCAATTTTTAAGAAGGTAAAGAGGTCTTGAGATCATAATGCGTAGAAATTGCTGTCTTTTGGGCTGGGTGTGATGGCTCACACCAATAATCTTAGCACTCTGGGAGGCCAAGGTAGGTGGATTGCCTGAGATCACAGGTTCGAGACCAGACTGAGCAAAAGCAAGACCTCGTCTCTAAAAATACCTGGGCGTTGTGGCAGGCATGTATAGTCCTAGCTACTTGGGAGGCTGATGCAAGAGAATCACTTAAGCCCAAGAATTTGAGGTTGCTGTAAGCTGTGATGCCACAGCACTCTGCTGAGGGCGGGAAAGTGAAACTGTCTCAAAAAAAAAAAAATTGCTATCTTTAAGTAACAACAAACCCAACAATATCCAAAACTAAACCCATTCTCTCTCATGTACTTCCCAAAATTGATTTTTGTCTTCTATTTCGTATCTTGGTAATTCGTACCACTGTCTACCCAGATTTTAGGCCAGAAACCTGGAGTGGTCCTTTATTCTTCTTTTCTTACTTAGATGATAATGATAATCACTGACATTATCAGTACTGGTACATGGTTAATAATACTAGTCTCTCAATTCTTTGCATTCATTATATCATGTTATAGCCTCACAATAACGATGTATGGTGGTGTTGGTATTAATACCTGTCCCTATTTTATAGATGAGTAAGAAGAGGCACAGTGGTTACTTTGCCCATGGTCATATAGTTAGTAAGTTGCAGAGTTGAGGCTTGAATCCAGTGGAGACATTTGAATTGCACATCTTTGTTCTCAAATACTGTATGTAAGATTAATACATACATTTCTGAGGAGTCATTCTTAC
Source organism: Galagoides demidoff (assembly GCA_963574575.1). Classification (NCBI taxonomy): domain Eukaryota; kingdom Metazoa; phylum Chordata; class Mammalia; order Primates; family Galagidae; genus Galagoides; species Galagoides demidoff. The sequence continues at coordinate 9,654 of CAUYQV010044939.1, read as the reverse complement.
CCCTTCTCTCCCCTCCTTTCTCAAAGTAATCTGGGCGTGTGATGCTTTTTAGTTTTTATTTTATTATTTATTTATTTATTTATGTTTTACAGACAGGGTCTTACTAGGTTGCCCAGGTTGGCCTCGAAATCCCAGGATCATGATCCTCTCACTTCAGCCTCCTAGTAGCTGGGACTACAGGGGCTCAACACAGTGTCCCACATTTAAAAAAAAATTTTTTTTTAGCCTGGGGCTTTTTAGAGAGATTGTGGAAGACCTAGAGCTCCAGTAGCGCAATCGGTTAGCATATGGTACTGGTAAATTGTGGAAGACCTTTTCAAAGTTTTCTGTAATATATATGTATATATATTTTTTCTTTTATATATTGTAGGACCTTCTACTTCTGTGATCCTATTTTAGTAAATTATATTTTCTATGGTAGAGGTTGGAATCTGTGGACCAAATCTGGCTCACTGCTTGTTTTTGTATATGAGATGGTATTGTAACATAGTCACATCCATTCATTGATTTCACCTGTTGGCTATGGCTGCTTCTGTGTTACTGTTGCAGGGCTGAGTAGCTGTGGACCCTACAATCTTTGGTATGGTCCACAAAGCCTGAAATGTCTACTCTGTCACCCTTTACAGAAAGAGCTTGCCAACCTCTGGTATAATATTCTTCAATTTAGCTGGGGTTTATGTTTTTCTCTATTTTTCTCTATAGATGGTGTATAGCATTTCTTGTCTTTCCAGAATCTGTATTTGAAGTTATGTCTTCCTTTTTTATTCCTAGTACAATTTATATCTCCTTGTTTTTGGCTATGATGGATTACTAGAATTTTGACTGACTTATAAGTAACAGCGTTATGTTTGTGTTGTATCTTTTACAGCGCTTTGCAACAATTTAAATGCTGTTAAACTTAGACATACATGTTTCCTAAAGGTATAGTAGTAAAATAGAAAAATAAAGTTCTGTTGATCAACAGAACTCTGTAGTCCTAATGGGTAATTACATAAATTTCGCCATTTCTTCTATGCTAAATAATTACTCTGTTTAGATTTTCTACCTCTTCTCTCTTCTCTGGCCACCGTTAAATTGTTCCCTCTTCTGGCTCAGCGCCTATAGTTCATCAGCTAGGGTACCAGCCGCGTACACCAGAGCTGGCGACTTGGAATCCAGCCCAGGCCTGCCAAACAATAACAACTACAACTCAAAAAAAAAAAAAATAGCCAGACGTTGTGGCGGGAACCTGTAGTCCCAGCTGCTTGAGAGTCTGAGGCAAGAGAATCGCTTAAGCCCCAGAGTTTGAGGTTGCTGTGAGCAACGTGCCAAGGCACTCTACCCAGGGCAACAGCTTCAGATTCTGTCTCCAAAAAAAAAAAATTGTTCCCTCTTCCAGCTTTTCCAACTACTATTTATAGAGTTGAGTAGAAATAAATATCTTAAGTTTAGAAAAGCATTTTGTTTTTTCATTTATAAAAATTATACTAACTACTAGTCTTTTTAGTAGAACTATGCCTTCGGTTTATTGGTTCAGTTTTACAGTCATTGATTTCTACTTTTGTTCCTACTATATTCCTTCTTATTGCTGCCCTTGGGTTTTGTTTTTTTAAAAGACTCTTGAGTTGGTTTCATTATGTTCTTTCTTATTTGTTGGAAATAAGACCAAGAATTTGTCTCTGAGTACTAATTTAAAAGTATCTTAAAATTATTATATGCAATCTTTTCACTATTTGTTTGAGAACCCTATAGTTTGGTATTTATTTCCTCTTCAACTTGAAATTTATTTAAAGTGTTTTTTATTTGCTAGTTTTGTTGGTTCTAGTGACATTGTATTGTAATCCAGAATGTCATCTGTATTATTTTTATAGTCTTTGCAATTTATTGCTTTTTCTTTTAACACTGTATAGAGTGTGGGGAGGTGGCGCACATGTTGACTTCTTGTGACTGTTTCATGAGTACTTGTCCAAAAGATGTTTTCAGGGTAGGGTTTGGACTTTTGTTCATTTTTTCTTTCTATCTCCATTTATTTTATGTATGTGGATACTATGAGGTTTGATACATGTAAGTTCTTAACTGCTTGTATCTTTTTAGTTGTTTCTTTTATTAACAATCTGAGATTTCTCTTTTTTTTTTGAGTCAGAGTCTCAAGCTGTTGCCCTGGGTAGAGTGCCATGGTGTCATAGCTCACAGCAACTTAAACTCTTGGGCTTATGTGATTCTCTTGCCTCAGCCTCCCAAGTAGCTGGTATTATAGGTGCCCTCCACAGTGCCTGGCTTTTTTTTTTTTTGGTTGTAGTTGTCACTGATGTTTGGCAGGCCTCGGGCTGGATTCAAACCTGCCAGCTCCAGTGTATGTGGCTAGCACCCTAGCCACTGGAGCTGAGCCACATTTCTCTTATCTTTTAAATTTTTTTCTCTTTGAATTTTCCTTTGTTTGATATTAATATTTTTATTTAAATTTTCTTAAAATTTTTTGGTGATACATCTTTATACTTTTTCTTTCACCTTTACTTTCTTGCTTTTAGGGATGCTTTTTGCAAAGTTTGTATCTTTTTTTTTTTCTTTCCTCTGTAATCTTTTTATCATTTTTTAATTTTAAAAATTTAGCTTTTTGGCTCAGTGCCTATAGCTACTTGGGAGGCTGAGGCAAGAGAATTGCTTAAGCCCAAGAGTTTGAGGTTGCTATGAGCTGTGATGCTATAACACTGTACTCAGGGTGACAGCTTGAGACTTTGTCTCAAAAAAAAAAAAAGGTACTGACTGGTACAGTTTAAATCCATCAGATGTCAGAGAAGGAAGACAGTAGGGAGGCTAGATTGTTAAGGGAGACTCTGGGGCTGAGAGTGTGGATTTTATTTACTGAGTGGTTACAGTATGGTGGGCACTTGGCCTAGACTGTCCCTTATTTAAAGACCATTAAATTGTCTGGGAGACAAAATTATAGAGGGGAAAGATATAGAGATAATCCAGGTAGTGAGTGATGGAGCTGTTTTAATTCCAGGACTGCAGCTCTTAACCCCTTGAACAGAATTTTCTGAGTGTTCCCACTAGTAAGTAACATGCTGGTGTTTCATTTTGCTCATCTTACAGTGTTGTCTGTAAAGATGTATCAAAATTTTACAGAAACCTTACACTGCTAAGGTGGTATCATTGTACCAACTGTTAAAGAATAGCTTTATGTTTTGTGCTTTATAAACATAAAGCAAACATATTTAACCTTAGGACAGTCTTGTGATGTATAGATATTAACCCCATTTTACCAAGGGGATAGCTGGATCACTCAGGTTTATGTAACTTGCACAAAGACGCAAAGCCTGATGAAGGTAGAACTGAGATTGAAACCTGGGTCTGTCTTGTACTAAAAGCTCATATCCTGTGCCATCTGTTGTTTTAGAGACTGACTATATTTTCACTGGTTTAAGGTTTTTTTTATCAGTTTATTTACTTACTTTGTTTTACTTAGGAGTAAAAAAATCCATTACTTACAGTTTCAGATTTATTTTTTATATTTGTTTAAGATAGGATATCCAGATCACTTCTAATTTTGATTAATTTCAGATTTAATACTTTTATCTTTGTATTTATTTATATATTCTGAGTTTGTCTTATTTAATGCTACATTTTAACAATGAAAAATATTGTTGGCTTGGCGCCTGTGGCTCAAGTGGCTAAGGCGCCAGCCACATACACCTAAGGTGGTGGGTTCGAATCCAGCCTTGCCTGCCAAACAACAATGATGAATGCAACCAAAAAAATAGCCAGGTGTTGTGGTGGGCGCCTGTGATCCCAGCTACTTGGGAGGCGGAGGCAGGAGACTCGCTTGAGCCCAGGAGCCGGAGGTTGCTGTGAGCTTTGATGCTACAGCACTCTACCCAGAGAGACAGCTTGAGACTCTGTCTCAAAATATATATATATATATAGTTAACTTTGTTTTTTTTTTGTAAGGAAACCAGGAGAATGTTTGCAACTCTTGTTCTTGTGTTGTCTTCCAGAGAGGAAAAATACTGACCAAACATATTTAAAATGTGGCATAATAAGTAAGAATAGTTACTAGGGAATTGAGAGTTCTTTTAGGACTAACAAAAATTGATTTGTCACATTTATTCTTAATTAGTCATTGTGAGTTTCATGGTTACATAATGAATGCTGATTCTCTTAGTAGAGAATAATACAGGAAGAGAGATAGTGAGCATGAGTTGTCACTCTGGCCAGGTATCTCCATGCCCTATGGAGATCCTTGCTGGATAGGTAGTTGGCAGAAGTAAAATTTGACTCTTGGTAGTGGTGTCTAAGAAAACTGAAGCCCATGAATGAGGATATCCCTGCATACTTATAGCTTCTGTTTTTTTAAGATTATTTTTCTTCTTGCCTTTGAATTTGGATAGCTTACTATGGAGGTATACTTTACTGGCTAATCTTTTCCACCCCTTTTCTTTTGTTGGGATTAGTGCCAGAACAGATAAAGCCCAGTGTAAGCCAGCCTCAGCCTGCCAACTCTAATAACGGCACTTCCACAGCAACCAGCACTAATAATAATGCCAAGCGAGCTACAGCCAACAATCAGCAACAGCAGCAGCAGCAGCAGCAGCAACAGCCGCAGCAGCAACAGCCGCAGCAGCAGCAGCAACAGCCACAGGCTTTGCCTCGGTATCCCCGTGAAGTACCTCCACGATTTCGCCACCAGGAACATAAACAGCTTCTAAAGAGGGGTCAGCATTTTCCTGTCATAGCAGCAAACCTGGGATCTGCTGTTAAAGTGTTAAGCAGCCAGTCAGAAAGCAGTGCTTTAACAAATCAACAGCCACAAAATAACGGAGAGGTGCAGAACAGCAAAAACCAGTCAGGTGAGAGAAGGCGTTTCTTACAGATTCACACTTTATCATCACTAGCAATAGAGCAAGTTTATAAATTCATAACTTTGGTGATGTATTTGTATTCATCAGTATCTGGGCTTTAATATAATTCTCTACAGGGAGTTATGAATGGGGAATCTTAAAACATTTTCTGTAGGTTATCTGCCCATCCTATCTTAGAAATGATTAATCACTCTCCCTTTAGGTTCTGCTCATTTTAATAAGGAGCTTATAGCTAAAATTGAGCACTTTCTTCTAAGTTATGTGCTAAGCAGGTATACACATTATTGCATTTAATCTTCAATTGCACTTTGAGATGCAATTCTTACCTCCACTTTTCAGTAGAGGAAACCAAGACACCAAGACATTAAATAACTTGCCCAAGATCATTCAGTTACTAGATACCATAAAAAAGACTGACACTCATGAAAATTATATTGAAATAGCAAATGCATTCAATTACTTGCCTCAGAATGGTTTTTCTCAGCTCAGTAAGGATTGCAAAGCTGAAAATAGTGTGTGATTACAGGTTTTCTCAAGGTCCAGTTTGTTTCAGCATGTTCTGGTAGATTTTGGTAGTTGGTGGGTCTGCCCATTCATCCATTTATCCAGCTATTTTAAAGCCAGATAGAGAATTAGGTTCTAAAGTTGAGGGGAATGAAGGTTTCTATATGTGAAAAGTACATACAGAGGCAATATAGCATACTAATGAAGAAAGACATTTCTAGAGCTAGACGGAGTTTCAGCTCCACTAGATCCCAGGATGTGTGACCTTGGGCAGGTTACTTAATTGCTCCATGTGTCTGAGCAGCTTTTCCTAACTGTTCTAGATAGAGTTAATCACCTTCTACCTCTATACTCTCTTATATATAGCAAGAAGTACTCTGTACATTATAATATATTATGGTATTTCACAGCTAATAAGTAGCAGATCCTGGACTCACATCAAGATCTGTCTGACTCCAAAGCTATGCTCATAACCACCATGCTGTGCTTTGGCAACATGCTGGATGTGATAGGTAAGGAGGAAGAGGACACAAATGTGAGTTTTCTAGTGTAGGCACTTAGAGCAGCTCATTATTATTGAAAAGGATACAAATTTAAGTTATCATCCTGAGTTAATACTTACCTACTTTACTAGCCACTTACTACCTGTGTGAGTTTGGTCAAATAACTTAACTCATCGGACCCTCTTTTCTAATCTGTAAAGTATAGACAACAGTAGCCAACCCTATAGTGTTGTCTTGAGGACTTAATTATATGACATGTTAAAGCAGCTAACTTAGAGCCTAATGTTTAGGTGCTGAGTGAACTTGTGTTTCCCTTCCCAGATAGGGAAGACTTCTATAGAAAGACTTAATACTCTTCAGGAGAAGTTTGGTTTACACATATTATATCTAATGTCAAGTATAGGCAGTTAGAAATTTGAAGTTCACCTGGGAAGTCAGGTTGGAAGCAGATATATGGGTCATCCACATAATAAAATATGTGGTTAAAAACCTTGGGAGAAGTTAAACAGTGAATCCTTGAGTACCTACTGTGAGCTGAGCAAGGTGATGTGATAGTTAATAAAACAAATGGTGAGATGGGATAATATATTTAGAAAATGTGTCAAATATGTTTTTTCAGTGTGGGAAATGAGAGAACAAAGCTATTTTTGAAATGGAAATAACAGGAACATAAAGATCTTGCTTCTCAAAAATGACCATGGGTCATAAACCCAATGATGTTGCAGGTGTGCTTTCAGATGAGAAGAAGGCCTTAGCTGTGGGCATAAGAAGAAGTCGTCAAAAGAGGCTGAGAAGGAAAAATATCCCACCTATTTCTAAAAGAACTTTACAAAGGTAGACTACATTAATGTGGAGGTTAAGATAGAAGTCAGGTGGGTGCAGTGATGTGAAATCTGAAATTAAATCCCCAAACGACTAGAAAATGCAGATGATGAAACCAAAGCATTCCAAACAAGAACCAGATTTGTATTTCTGTTTTTTTGAAAATATTTGTACATCCCATGTAACTGGAATATACGTATTTCTTTGTAGGTGCTACTAGGAATGGTAATCAGAACTTTAGCCATAAACCACTGAGAGTCAGTGAAGTCAAAAGGCTTCTTAGAGAAGTTAGGTCTCTAAGGAGAAGTTACAGCTCCTCAGGAGTTACTAATGATAACGATAATGATATAGTGACTAACCACATACGTGGGTTAACTGCTTTAATACTTTACGAATTGGATAGTATCTTTATCTTACAAATTAGAAAGTAGCCTACTGGTCATTGAAGAACAGCAGTATACAAGGCAGTATAAACAGCATGATCAATAACCCAGAATAAAAATTGTTTGTTGTAAAATACATGTAGTTTGGAGTTATGGGAAGATAATCTGAACTGTTGTTATTTTTATCTATTTATATTTGGCTTTTTTGAAGAGAGGTAGATGGCGTAGATGTGGCATTTAAAGTTAATGAATGTGATACAAAGAAATTCACTTACAGTTTTCATGGCAAAAAAAATACTGGATTATGCCTTCCTATCTTCATCTACGATAATACATTGCTCAGTCAAGGAAGTCAGAGAGTAGGGATGTTACCTAGTTATTAACTGTATCATTTTTGTATCTTTCCTAAATATCTTTGCGTTTGTTTAGTTTATTTATGAGCCCTGTGCTGGTCAGACCAGACAATGCTGCAAGCCAGCCCTATGCTGTGAGTTTGTGGCTGTCCCTCAAACACTTGTTGATGGTTTTTAATGAGAATTAAGATCTCTCTTTTGAGCGTGGTGCCTGTCATTGAATGGTTAGGGCACCGGCCACGTATAGCGAGGCAAGAGGGTTTGAACTCGGCCTGGTCCTGCTAAACAACAATGACAACTGAAAAAAAAAAAATAGCCAGGCATTGTGGCAGGTGCCTGCTACTTGGGAGGCTGAGGTAAGAGAATTGCTTGAACCCAAGAGTTGGAGGTTGCTGTGAGCTGGGATGCTACAGCACTCTACTGAGCGTGACATAGTGAGACTCTGGCTCAAAAAAAAAACAAACTCTTTTTTGCAGTTGACATTTTAGAGCAAGGGTCAGGCCTGGCAGCTGCCCAAATAATCCTTGAATTTGGAGGGTTCATAGGCCATGTTATGAAGGATTTGGGGAGGTAAGTATCCCCAACAGGGTTGGCAGCAACATTGTTGTTATGGGCAAAAGTATTCTATCCTGGGCAATGCCTGTGGCTCAGTGGGTAGGGCACCGGCCCCATATACCAAGGGTGGTGGGTTCAAACCCGGCCTCGGCCAAACTGCAACAAAAAAATAGTCAAGCGTTGTGGCAGGCACCTGTAGTCCCAGCTCCTTGGGAGGCTGAAGCAAGAGAATCGCCTAGGCCCAGGAGTTGGAGGTTGCTGTGAGCTGTGTGATGCCATGGTCCTTTACCAAAGGCGATAAAGTGAGACTCTTTCTCTCTCCCTGCCCCCCCCAAAAGTATTCTGTCCCACTTTTCATCATCTGACTGACATGATTCACACAGAAAGTTAAAAAGATGAGCACACTGAACACATATATGCCCTCCACCCAGATCTGACAATTGTTAACATTCTCTCATCTTGACCTCACACACACCTCTCCCTCTGTTTCACTTTCTCATATATTTATGAGATGCCATGTGCATACAAATGCACATGTTATTATGTTGAGCCACTTAAAACAATTGTAAACACCATGATGCTTTATTTTTTTTATCAGTTTTTGGCCGGGGGGCAGGGTTTGAACCTGCCACCTCTGGTATATGGGGCTGACGCCCTACTCCTTTGAGCTACAGGCACTGCCCTGATGCTTTACTTTTAATATTTCTGCAGTAATTATCCTAAAAATAAAGATAGCTTCCTATTACAACCACAAAACCATCACCACCCCTAATCAAAAGAATATTAACAGTTTAACAACATCTTCTGTAATTTGTGTTCACATTTCCAGTGATTATCACAAGAATGTATTTTTTGTTCATTTGCAGTATAGCATATACATACATACATACATACCTATACACAAACACTTTTTTACCCCCCTTAAGACAGGGTCTGTTGCCCGTGCCAGAGTGCAGTGGTACAATTATAGCTAACTGCAACCTTGAATTTCTGAGCTCAGGCAATCCTTCTGCCTCAGCCTACCAAGTAAGCTGGGACTACAGACACATACCACAGTGCCTACCTGATTTTTAAACTTTTTGTAGAGATTGTGTTGTAGAGATTTATTTTGTAGAGACTTTGAAGCCCAAACTGGTATCAGACTCTTGACCTCAAGTGATGTTCCTACTTTGGCTTCCAAAGTGCTGGCCGTTACAGGTATAAGCCACAGCACCTGATTCATTTATATGAAATATAAAGCACGCAAAACAACATTGCTTAAGGATGAATCCAAATACAGATGATTCAAATATAGCAAAACATGAAGATTTATATCAGTAATTGCAATGGGACACCCACTGGGAAAGGAAGAGTACGCAGGAGTTTACTATATTAGTGATGTACTTCTTATGGTGGGGGTGTATGGGTGTTTTTTTTATATTACTCCTTAGAGCCTTTCCTATGTTAGAATTTCTTTTCTTTTTTTTTTTTTTTTAAATCAAGGACATTTCAGGTATAATGATGAATGACCAAGAACTGGGATGTTTTGACTAAAAATGTTAACATAACAGTTTTTTTTTTTTTTTTTTGAGACGGAGCCTCAAGCTATCCCCCTGGGTAGAGTGCCATGGCATACAGCTCATAGCAACCTCCAACTCCTGGGCTCAAGCGAGTCTCCTGTCTCAGCCTCCCAAGTAGCTGGGACCACAGGCGCCCG
>CAUYQV010044938.1:0-28724 GCA_963574575.1 Galagoides demidoff | reverse complement strand
TTCCTGATTTGAGTGGAAATGATTTCAGTTTAACTCCATTCAGTACAATATTGGCTGTAGGTTTGCTGTAGATGGACTCTATCAGTCTAAGGAATGTTCCTTCTATACCAATTTTCTTAAGTGTTCTGATCATAAAGGGATAAGTGAATCTTTCTAAAAGTAGAATATAAATGTTTTAACACAATAACTAAGACAATGACATAAAGGCTATGTTAACCAGGTTGATGAAAATATTTCAAATTATATATGAAAACACCACACTGTACCCCATGATTGCATTAATGTACACAGCTATCACTTAATTAAAAAAAAAAAAAAAGAAAGAAAACAATGACTTTGACAGACAACCACAGCTTTGCAGCCTGGAATTGGCCTGACAAAGTATAAACTTCCATTGCTTAGCTGGAGAACTCCCAAGGGACACATTTGAAAGGGGAGCACTTGGCTTCCTTGGAACGCTTGTATGCTTGGCCTTGAGCCTAAGATATATTACTCTGTGTTTTATTTTTATTTTATTTTGTTTCTAAAACCAAATAGTAAAAGCATTCACATCTACAGTGTTGAGTATATGGCACATACCCGAAAGTTAGTTGTATTTGATATTTTCTTTTTTTTACTTTTGTGGAGGGTTTTGTGCCTTTCAAAAGGCTTCCACTCACTGGGTATCATTTGATCCCCACAAGAGCCTCTGAGTGGATGATACAGCCACGCTGGGTGTCGCCTGGAGAGAAGTCACAATCTATCAGAGGGGCAGTCACAGAGGCAGGCACTGTCAGGGTGATATGAGGGCATATTTATCTTTAGATAAACCCCTGCTTGTTTTGTTCCTTAAACTAGCACATTATTTTTCCTCATTATTTTTTATTATTTTACCTGTTTAAAGTTTTTATCTATATAGAAATTTCAGATATACTACAGGGTTTAAAAAATTGAAAATTAAAATCTTCCATTAGTCTATCATTCAGACTTTGCATTTTTTGGTATATTTTCTTTCCATTTTTTTCTCTATATGTGCAGCTTTTTTCCCAAAAGGGAGATCATTTTGTATATGTGTTTTTTACCTGAAAAGTTTTTTAAAAATCTTCAAAAAACAGATTTTTTTAATACCATGTGGGGGTTTCATTATATGAATATTCCATAATTCTCCTGCTGCTCTGCATAATTGTACAAGATTTGCTAGTGAAGGAGGGGCAGGAGGGCAGGTTATTTTCCACCAGACAGCCCAGCGTAGGGAAAGGTGGTTGACCCAGGCCTCAGAAGAACTAAACTCTCACACTTTCTCTGCTTACTATGTGATAAACAAAATGAAGGTTTCTTCCCAATGAGTTCCTAGATCTTCCTTGCACTTGTAAAGTTATAAAACAATGCTGCACTCATCCTTAAATAGTAGCTATTGGTGGAATTGAATGAATCAAAGATTATTCTCTCCCCCTGTTTTCTCTCTTCAGGCAGCATGGCGGAAGGCCGGTCACTGTACTGCAGCAACTCACCTCCAAGGCAGCTGTGTTCATAGTGCTCATGGGAAAAAAAATAATAATTTTTTATTATTAAAATAAAAATGTAAAATAATTTTAAAAGGTTTATTCTGAGCCCAGTGTGCTTCTGACCAATGGTTTGGAGCACATGTTTTCTAGAGGTTGTGAGAAAATGTGCTCAAGGTTTTGGTTTTAAAGATTTCATGGAGATAAGAATTACATGGTAAGATCGTAAGTCAATACAGGGAAGGCGTACGTTGGTTTGGCCCGAAAAGGCAGCATATCACAAGGGATGGAAGGCAGTTATAGGTAGGTTTAAAGATTCTTTCATTGGGTGGAGCCTGTGGCTCAAAGGAGTAGGGAGCTGGCCCCATATGCCAGAGGTGGCAGGTTCAAACCCAGCCCTGGCCAAAAACTGTTAAGATTCTTTCACTGATAATTGATTCAAGAAATGAAGCCTTATCTAAATACTTGGAATGTCTTAAATTAAGACTGTCTGGTAATCAGAGACAAGCCACCTGATATTTACTGATGACCTGCAGGTGTGATTTAAGCTTTGCCTTGAATGGCCTTAGGTCCCATTAATCTTAATGTCACAAAGAGTAACCCCCAAAAGGGAGGGGGCCTCCCTTCTCATGATGGGTAACTCAGCTTTAAGGTTCATCTGGGGTGCCCCTAGTCAAGAAGGGATCCATTCACTCAGCTAGGAGGCTTAAGATTTTATTTTAGTTCAAAATCAAGTGAGACTTCCTTTCAACACATGCTACTAAGCAAGCATTTGCCAATTGAGACATAAGCTGTGTTGACGTTTGCTTCTGCATTCATTTTGAAAGAAATGCTAAGCAAATGGAAAAAGCCGACAATACTTGAGGGAGCCATTAACCTTGAGAAAACTGTTCATAGACTTTTATAACTAGCAGCTAAAATTTGCTGGTTTTATTCATATACATAATTGAATAAAAGAAAATGAGGTTTCCCAGTGACTACGAGTAGCAAAAATATTTCCTTAAAATACCACTGAAGGAAAGCACAGTTTTCCAAATGACTTAGCTAAATGTAATGTGGTATTCTAGATTGAACTCAAAACAGGAAAAAGACATTAGTGGAAAAACTGATGAAATCTTAATAAATCTTCTGTTTAATAGTATATTGCCATCATTAATTTCTTAGTGTTGACAAATGTACATGGTTATGGAAGATGTGGCCATCAGGAAAGCTGGTGAAGGGTAAATAGGAACTTTACTATCGTTGCAACGTTTTGTAATGAAAAATTATTCAAAAATTAAAACATTAAGAAAGGGAAAAAACACAGTCACACTTTGCCAGACAACAACTTTGCAGGGAAGGGGCAGTATCTGTTCACTGCAGTCTCCTGGTGCTCAGCACTGGGCCTACCAGGGGTAACTAATAGTCACTGAAGAAATAAAAGAATGGGCCACACACGCAGGGTGACTCATTCTGATCATCCTTATTATGCCCCCAAATACATTTCAGCAAGAGTCATTGTAAGAGGAAAATAGCCTCAATCTTAAAAGTTACTTAATGGGGCGGTGCCTGTGGCTCAAAGGAGTAGGGCGCTGGCCCCATATGCTGGAGGTGGCGGGTTCAAACCCAGCCCTGGTCAAAACTGCAAAAAAAAAAAAAAAAGTTATTTAATGATGTAACTAGTTATGACGAGTCATGTCACTTAGTCCTGCCCTGGTTCTAACACCGGGAAGGCCATCACGACCCCGGGGTGAACAAAAACACCAGATGTACAGCTTGGAAAAGTAGCAAATACTGGGTCCTGCAGCTAGAGGTCAGAGGGCTGGATGATGTATAGCTAAAAATAATAGTAACTTTGGGGGAGGGCGATAAGTGAAGCCAGGAAAGCAGCCTGCAAGATGGAGTCTGAGAAGCTGAGCTGAAGCCGTGCAGCGGGCCTGTCTGCTCACATTCTTCCCCCACACCCCAGGATTATGTAGTTAAGGTTTCACCATGACTATGAGGATGTTTGTCTCAGGAGATCTGGGGTGGTAGTCACACAGAGACAATAGGTGCTGTGATATTGGTAGAGCAAAAGTTACTTGGATAATACGGTGTTTTCTTTGAGGAGATTTTTTTTTTTTTTCAGTTTTTGGCTGGGGCCAGGTTTGAACCTGCCACCTCCAGTATATGGGGCCAGCGCCCTACTCCTTGAGCTACAGGCTCCACCCACCTACTAATTGTTAAAGCAAAAATTACCTTTATGCTGTTTAAACATTTTGCATCCTTAGAGTGAAGACTACTTTGATGTTGTTTTCTGTCAGACAAAATTAAAATTTTCTAGGTTTGTATCCTGGTATTCCTAGTAAAAAAATTAATAGAATTCTAACTGAGGCAGAACAGAATTGAGCGGCTACTCTCTCTGTTCTCCAGAATCGCTGGGTTTCTGATAATAAAGCCGTGGACCTATCTCCTGTCTCTGCATATTGGTTGGACAGTGACAGGCAGCTGGACCCTCTTTGTCCAGTAACATAAGAACTCTGTGAAACTCTCTCCAAGGAAGGCAGAGCTTTAGGAATGATGTCTCTGTCTTCCTGGGATTCTGAGTCTTGGGCAACTTTAACCCACGTGAGTGCTTGGCTCCTGGTTCCGGCGCCCCAGTTACACCATCACCATTTTTGCTGCATTCATTCACTAAAAATGTAATGGAATAATTGTTGCCAGCTTCCTGTGTGGCAGGCACTGGGGTAAATAAACACCAGGGATGGGAAAGAAGCCAAGGCCACCTCTGCCACCAGGGAGCTCCCTCGCCACCTAGTAGGGAAGACTCAGACCAGTCAGCAAGCAGGCATAGCTGTGAAATGGCTTCCAAGAGGACAAGGACCCCTGTCCTGGGGGCCGGGGACAGGCACTAGAAACTCCTCAGACCTGAGTAGGGGTTTCCCGGGAGAGTAATACAGGAAGGGCATCAAGATAACAAAACTGCATTCATTTGAAAACGTTTGGTGATCCATCCTTTCCATCATTCTTAATTACTAAAAATGCACTCTCCAAATCCTGTCTGCCCTAGCACACCAGATTTGCCTACATTTTAATTCTGAATTTGTGATTCTTTACAAAAGAAAGTAGACTTAGATGACATCTACTATTTGGAAATTACTGACCTAGGTGTTTTTACCTGCAATTTAACGCTTTAGAAATCCTCTATACTGAGATAGAAATTATATTCAATCCACAGATGAAAAAAAAAAAAAAGGTGAGCCCAGCTGGGTTAATTTACTGAATTAGCTACCAGGATGAGGTGCTAGTGAGTTGTCAGGGACTAACAATTGACTTCCAATACCTGTTCTCCCTTTTTTTATGAGTCCTGGAAGTTTTAGTTGGGTGTACAGCTTCCACCTGAGCCTCTATTCCCTATCACACCTGCAATTTGGTGTGGCCATGCAACTACATTTCTTTAGCCAGTTGCTTAAGTAAACAAAAGTGGTATGTGCAGCTTTTGAGTTGTGCCCCTAAAGGGAGGGACCATGGTCTGGCCTTTGTTCTCTCTTGCTGGCAGGCACGCAAGTGGTAACTGGAGAAGCCATCTTGGACCTCCAAGTGAAAGCTCCCTGTTCAAAACGCAGAGCAATGAAAAAAGAGGCCTGAGTCCCTTGTGGAATAGTAGTTCAGCAGCCCAGAACCACCCACTGGGACCTTCACAGGAGAGAGAGAAGGGAGAGAAATGAACTTCTATCTTGCACAAGCCATTGCCGTTGGGATCTCCCGTATCCTACTCACTCAGGAGCCAAGGTGGAGACTCTGACTTGATTATTCCAATGCTTTGGCTCATTCTCTAGCAGGGGCTCCTGGTGGATCCTAGCAATTTTTCTCTCTACTATATTCACTGCCTTCCCCAGATTTTTCCCAGTTTCCTCCCTAACCCCTTTACAACTAACATGTCTTCCAAACCACAAATCTCCTAACCCACCTCTTGAGTTTGGAACAACTTCCTAATCGCCAAATCCCAAGGATCCTCCCCGTTTGCACTCTCTAGCTCTCCACTGCCCACTCTCTCCACCTGACGTTTCCAGCCACATACTCCATTCTCCTTTGCCCCAGTTTACTTAGTCACAGGGACTTCTCCTTCTTCCCCTCCTCTCTCTCTCTCTCTACTTCTCCTTGGAAATTTCTGTCACTTCCCATGGTTTAGTGTCATCTTTGAATCTCTCCTGGTCCTCTCTCCTGCGAGCTCAAAACTTCTCTTTTCTCCTGCTTTTCAGGCACACTTGTTTAGCACCTGCAGCTGAAATGGACTCACTGATGCCTCCAGTTCTCAGCCTCTGTGCCTGTGACAGTTGTCCATCCTCTGCCTCACCTCCCAGATGCCTCTCACGCTTCACCTCTCTTATTCTCATTGCCACTTCCCTGACCCAGGCCACTATTACCTCTAAACTGTGGACATAATGAGACCCTCCTGGGTACCTCTATAGTCAGGAGTCAAATCAATATTTCAAAAATATATATCAAGGAGTCCTCTGCTCCACTAGTGTTGATGAGCCTCAGTCATCTACCTGATAAAATTTTAGCTACTAAAATGAGCTAGCTTTTCCAACTATATTTCTAATTTTAAAAATTCTATGATCAGCTGTGCCACTTATACTTCCTCCAAACATATTTCATGATTTTTTTTTTTTTGCAATTTTTGGCCAGGGCTGGGTTTGAACCTTCCACCTTCGGCATATGGGGCCAGCACCCTGCCCCAAACCTCTGTTTGATAAAATCCTGAGCATCATTCAAGGCACAACACAAGGGTGACCTCTTCCACAGAGCCTTCCTCTACTTGCTTAGGCCCAGGCTTTGTCTTTTGTAAACCTAACAGCAATTGTTATCATGTCACTGTGGCCACCCCGGCAACTTGTGCCATTTGGATCTCCTGCTGGAGAAAGCCCAGTTGTCTGTTGGTCCCGCCTGCCACCTCTCTAGATCCACCATCCCTTCTCTGGCTGTTTCCAATCAAGATGGGTGTACTAGTGCTAGCCTGTTCCTGTAAGACTTGGTTCCTTAAGGGGCCACTTTGGCTAGAGGACACCCTCCTGTCCTGAAACTTTCCTAGAACTACACTGTGTTGGAAGGCGTTCCCCACGTCCTCCTGCCTTTCCCCTTTCACGGGTTTCTAACCTTCATTGTGATAGGAAGACCCCACTGCCTATTTCTGTGTCATCCCCTTTAATCCTGTGTGCTGGTTGCCCCCAGTAAATCTCCTGCATGGCAAATGTTGCCTTGATGCCTGCTTTTTTATAAGCTCTAAACTGATACATTACTTTTACAGTATTTACTAAGTTCTATCTCGGATTATAAGGAATGGCTGTAAATTCATGGGCGCAGGGACTGGACATGAGTCAATTTTATGGTTCCAGTGTTTCACAAATACTCAGTACCCAAAAGTATTTGTTTAGGAGTGGCGCCTGTGGCTCAGTGACTAGGGCACCGGACCCATACACCGAGGGTGGCAGGTTGGAACCCGGCCCCAACCAAACTGCAACAAAAAATAGCCATAGCCAGGCATTGTGGCAGGCTCCTGTAGTCCCAGCTACTCAGGAGGCTGAGGCAAGAGAATCGCCTAAGCCCCAGGAGTTGGAGGTTGCTATGAGCTGTGTGATGCCACAGCACTCTACTGAGGGCGACAAAGTGAGACTCTGTCTCAAAAAAAAAAAAAAAATTATTTGTTCAATAAATGATAATAATAGTATACTTATGCAAAGTTTAAAAATGCCTTTCCATGCTTGACCTTAGTTGAACACCCTGATAATCCCAGAGCAGACTTGTCAAGCCAATAAGAGAGGTCAACTTCAAGGGGAGATGAGAGTCACTGAGCTTGTTTGAAAGCTGTTAAGAGATTAAATTGTGCTTTCTTTTTTGCTTGGTGCACCCAGAATTCTGCCAGGCTACATAATAACACCACTTAATCCTTATTATGTGGTGGGAACCACTCTAAGTAACTTCACAGAACCTGCACAGAACCCCTATAGGTAGGTGGAATTATTTCTCCCTTTAACAGAAATGTAAATGTCCAAGGTCATACATTCCAGAAGTGGTATAGCCAGGATCTGAACACCCACGCTCTTAATCTTTATCCCATAGCAAGTACCTGTTAGTTATTTGTTGAATGAATAACATGGGTCAATAGTAGAGAAATCAAAATTTCCACCTAGGTCTTCTACATCCTCTTTGTCAACAAGGGAGTCCTTTGGTCTATATCCCTGAGGCGCTGGCATTCAAGCTCAGTTTGAAGAAGGATATGATTGTTTTATCAGGTTGTCCAATGGTTCTACAATTATGAGAATGTTCTATAGCTGGGTTGCCATTCACAGTAGCTACCAGCCCAATGGGGCCATTGAGCATTTGAAATGTGGCTAATGCAACTAAGAAGCTGAAGTTTTCATTTTATTTCATTTGAATTATTTTTTTTAATTGTTGGAGATTCATTGAGGGTACAAGAAACCAAGTTACATTGATTACATTTGCTAGGCAATGTCCCTCTTAGAATTATGCCTTGCCCCCAAAAGATGTGTCACACACCAGGACCCCACCCTCATTTGAATTAATTTTAATTTAAGCTGCACATGACCTGGTCCCATTTCTCTGACATTTAGTTGAGTTCTCTTTAAAATTTGAAGCTAATAAATTCATTATGCAGTTCACAGAAAATAGACTAAAGGAAATATCTGATCAACTTACTACACAAAATTCAACATATGCAACCCAGCCATCAACCCAGAGATGCTGCCATTTGGAGGAATGAATTTGTCATTTATAATCCTAACCTAAGAAGGTATTTCTTCTGTCTGAAGATGGTTCCAGGCTTTCCTTATAATCCAATTTTTTACAATTGACTTTATTTTCCCTGGTCTGATGCTCTGAAAGGAGTAAGAGACAGGGGGACCAGAGGAAAATGCAGACATTTTTGTCTTTGAAGTGCAAAATTTTAATTCCAAAGGATAATAGCCATTAAACTCAATTAGACATCACAAAACTCTTCACATCAAACAAGAAAACAAAACAAAGAATTTACGAAAGGAAGAAGGAAGGGCAAGAGCAAGAATATTTTTCCAAAGTAAAAGAGAAAAAAGCGTTTGCATCTTTACCTGTTCAGCAGGATTTGGGGTTCTTTCTCCCTGCATTGCCAGCTCCGGATTTATAAAACCATTTTTAACTTTCTCAATAGAACCATACTCGTACTTTCCATCTGGCAACAGAAGGTGCTGGGGGGGAATGTCCTTTGCAACATCTCTAAGTGGGGCTTCAGGGATACTGCACAGGTGAATAATAGAGCACAGAGTGAGCACCAGGGAAGAGAAAAAGAACATGACCTGGAATTCTGTGCCCAGGACTCTTCCCACTTCCAGATGGGCCCAGTCTATGGCACCCAGAATGTAACCCAGGGCACCTCCGAAACCTGGAAAGCAAGAAAGAGCTGGATTAGCATATTTGGCAAATTTTCTTTTTCATCATGCACAGACCCTCCCCTTCGGTGGGAAAACTCCCTGAGGACAGCACAAGCAGCCTGGATATGAGTGGAGAGGTGATGCAGCAAGGGGCAAGTTCAAGTCCTGGCTCTAGCATTTACTTGCTGCGACCTTGGGCTTCTTCATGTATCACATAGGGGAAGTAATAAAAGAGCAACCTACCTGAAAATAGAAAGTGTTCAGAACAGCACGAGGCAACTTAGCAAACGCTTAGTAAACATCGCCACCATCAGAGATACCCTGGCCTTTCCAAATTGCATTCTCTGTACACTGCTTTTGAATTTAATTTCTTTTCTTTCTTTCTTTTTTTTTTTTTTGAGACGGAGCTTCAAGCTATCCCCCTGGGTAGAGTGCCATGGCATCACAGCTCACAGCAACCTCCAACTCCTGGGCTCAAGCGAGTCTCCTGACTCAGCCTCCCAAGTAGCTGGGACCACAGGCGCCCGCCACAATGCCCGGCCATTTTTTGGTTGCAGCCATCATTGTTGTTTGGCAGGCCTGGGCTGGGGATTCGAACCCGCCACCTTAGGTGTACGTGGCTGGCGCCTTAGCCGATTGAGCCACAGGCGCCGAGCCTGAATTTAATTTCTAGAACCAATTTCTGGCCACAATAAAATTAAATGTTTTGAATTGTAATGTATCTATTATTAAGCTTCCTGGGATGATGCAAGCATACAAAGTTCAGACAGCTTCAAAGCTCAAGATGCTCATTCCCAGTTGATAGCGACCAAAATAACAAGAACAAAAATGAACTTTTAAAAGTCCTATCAGCACCCCACAGGACTCCAATCTGAAGCATTCCTGGTGCTTGCTTTACCTGCACATGCTTAAATGTAGTGCTGCTCCAGGGACACTGAGGAAAGTTTTCCCCCCATCCATGCCACACTAATGATCTAATATTAGAAATCCCATTATTAGTTATTTGTTCTTCTGAGTTTCTGATTTTAAATACACATGTTCCTAGTATGGGCAAGATCTCACACTACTCAGCACTGAAGCAGTAATTGTTCCTCAGATGTTCCTTCTGGCGACAACATCAGTGATTTTTGATAAAGAGGAGCACATCTCACTGGAGACATACCAAAGGATGTCCAGGAGATTAAAGAACTGAATGCCACACACATCCTCTAATACGTCACAAGCTTTGAGGGACTGATCCTCCCGTCATGGCTTACCCCACACAGATTATCTGCCTGAACAGATCAGCTTTATTTTTGTTTTTCACTCACACAAATGAAGTCTCCATTTTATTTCTCAGGCAAAGAAAATCTCTTCACAAACTAGGGAATCTAGAAAGGAAAGAGAATTTAAGAAGCTCCTCTCTCTAACCCTAAACACCTTAACTTATAGAAACCCTGATGCGGGTGGCGCTTGTGGCTCAATGGGTAGGGTGCTGGCCCCATGTGCTAAGGGTGACAGGTTCAAACCCGGCTCTGGCCAAATTGCAACCAAAAAATAGCTGGGCGTTGTAGCAGGCACCTGTAGCCCCAGCTACTTGGGAAGCTGAGGCAGGGGGATTGCCTAGGCCCAGGAGCTGGAGGTTGTTGTAAGCTATGTGATGCCACGGCACGCTATTGAGGGCCATAGAGTGAGACTCTGTCTCTACAAAAAAAAAGGAAAGTATATACCCTGATCCCAAGAACACAGCCCTGAATGCCAAGTACCGTGAATCTTAATTGTTCAGAGTACCAGGAGAATGGATGATTTGGGCCACCTTGCATTCTGGTTAGTTGGGATTTCACATACAAACTATAGATGACAAATATTTAATCATTGGATTATAAAAATAAGGCATCAGTAGCATTCCCAAGTGTCCAAGTATTTTAAGATAGAGTTATAAGAAATTGTGACCTGGGCAGCACTTGTGGATCAGTGAGTAAGGCACTGACCCCATGTACCACGGGTGATGTGTTCGAACTCAGCCCCAGCCAAACTGCAACAAAAAATAGCCATAGCCAGGCATTGTAGCGGGCGCCTGTAGCCCCAGCTACTTGGGAAGCTGAGGCAAGGGAATCGCTGCCAGTAGCTGTAGTCCCAGCTACTTAGGAGGCTGAGGCAAGAGAATCACCTAAGCCCAAGAGCTGGAGGTTGTTGTGAGCTGTGATGCCACGGCACTCTACCAAGGGTGACAAAGTTAAGACTCTCTGTAAAAAAACAAAGAAAGAGGCTCTGTGCCTATGGCTCAAGTGGCTAAGGCGCCAGCCACATATACCTAAGGTGGTGGGTTCAACTCCAGCCAGGCCCGCCAAACAACAATGACAGCTGCAACCAAAAAATAGCTGGGCGTTGTGGCAGGTGCCTGTGGTCCCAGCTACTTGGGAGGCTGAGGCAGAGACTCGCTTGAGCCCAGGAGTTGGAGGTTGCTGTGAGCTGTGCTGCCACAGCACTCTACCCAGGGGGACAGCTTGAGGCTCTGTCTCAAAAAAAAAAAAAAAGAAAGAAAGAAATAAATAAATTGTGACCAATGAGATACAATAAAATAAGAGATGTATTCTCTGGCAGTAGTGCAGTCTAGGGTCTAGTTATGGGTGATGGGCGTATACATAAGAAGATATAGGACAGGTAATGGTGAAATGCCAGGATCTGAGGGAAGGGAAGGATTTAAGGCAGCCTACACTCTATGACTGATTCAGAAGGAAGTTCTAGGACTTGTGGTGCCTCTGGTTATTATTCAACAAAGACTCTTTTTATTATTCAGTTGTGGAGATGCAGAAGTTATGGGTCAAGCCAAGCAATTAACCAATAAGAACATGTTAAACATTCCCTTGTTACAGTAACCAAAACTGTGTCCAGACATTACCAAATGACCTGGTGGGATTTGTGGGTGTAAAGCAGCCTCTAGCTGAGAATCTCTGAGATAAATGAACCCTCTGACAAATTTACACATTCCTTTTGGGAAACTATTTATAAATAGATCAGTGGTTGCCATATTGCCATTTGATTCTCCTGTCTCTTATGCCTCTATCTTTCTTTTTTGAGACAGAGTTTCACTTACTCACCCTTGGTAGAGTGCTGTGTCGTCATAGCTCACAGCAACCTCAAACTCTTGGGCTCAAGCGATCCTTTTGCCTCAACCTTCCGAGTAGCCGGGACTATAGGCGCCTGCTACAACACCTGGCTATTTTTAAAGATGGAGTCTCACTCTTTCTCAGGCTGGTCTTAAACTTCTGAGCTCAGGCAATCCACCCACCTCGACCTCCCAGAGTGCTGGGATGACAGGCCTGAGTCACCATACACAGCCCTGTCTTTCAAACTCATTGTACTACTGAGCATCTCAGGAGATTGGCTCAGCTGGGGGAATGTGGAACACAAGACTCCTGCCTTTTGAAAGATAAATATATGTGTAATTTACTGTACAATGGAATGGCAGTTTTATATGATGGATAAAAATATACAATATAAATATGGTGCTGGATTTATATTAGAGACTGACTTGGATGATTGAGTTCTATGGTTGGAGGGCCTCTTAGTTCAGTTGTATGTCTACTGGTTTAGTTTAGTTCAATAAATATTTATTGAGCACTAAATATATATAAAAGGACTCTACTAGCTTTGCTGGGGATAAAGATAAATAAGACATAGTTTCCCATCCTTTTCCCTGGAAGGTGGTTTCAAGTGGGAGATGCTGATGAGCTACTTTGAAAAGCCTGTAATGAAAATGCTTTGTTTGTCCCAAAGCTACTGTGGAACGTAGCTACAAGATTACACGAGGACATGCCAGGAAGTTACAGCAGGCCACTAGGGAAATCATTCTAATAGAATACTAAAATACTGGAAAGAAACATTTAAGCTTTATCTATTTATACCTTTATATATAATGACAGCCAGTAGAGGGCTGTATGAATTCACTGAGGGCTTTCCTGTTTCTTCCTCTGTTTAGGCCAAGGATTTTATCTTCAAAGACAGTCTTCCAAGCAAAGCCGAGTCATCTTAGCAGCAACAAAGGCTAATAGTTTTATCATTTTGCCACCCCCACATCTCTATCCAGACTGCATTCATCTCTACTACCACAATCGGCCTCATGGGGTCCCTGGAATCAGTCACAGGCTACTGAACAAGCAATAAGACAGAGTATTCAAAGGACAGCTGCTGCCACAGTAGATGACAAGTCTTTACAAAGAAGAGCCCAGAAGGTGATTGCGAAGCCAAGACGTGCTGTCAAACCCAGACCAGAGCTAGCCTCAGGAGAAGAAATGGCTTTAGCAGACAGGTGTCATATTCTGCAACTAATCATACAACTTGAACAAATGGTTCGTCCTGGAAGAAGTCCAAGTATATAGAATTATGTACATCTTTTTTCTTTAGTCCTAATTTCCCATTTTACCTGTTACAACTATAGGAAATTGGGGAATTGCCAGGGCCAAGGAAACTAAAAAGAGTCTATCTAAATCAGACTCTGACCCTGCCATGTGCTTGTCATTGCCTCCCTGCCAAGGCGTGTGGCTTAGCCAGGTCAGCACGGATGGCAACACAGCTAGGAGGAGGCCAGACCAAAGACCCCGCACAATCAAGGGGGCTCATGATGGGGCAATTCGGATTCTTTTCTTTATGTTGAGAAAATAGAAGCAAAAGTGTCAGGTTAGGTGTGTAGATCCCACCTATTCCCACCACAAACACACTGAATGCTGGAGAGTTAACGTAAGTCCCAACTACTGTGCATATGGGTGTGTCTGCAAGTGTGTGTATGTGTGTGAGTCTACGCATGAGTGGTTGAGTGTGTGAGAGTGGGTGAGTCTATGTATATGTCCATGAGAGTGTGTGAGGGTCTGTTTGAGTGTGTGTATGTGTGTTAGTGTATGTATAAGAGTGTGAATGTATGTGTATCAGTGTGTATGTCAGTGTGTGTTCCTGTGAGTGTGTGTGAGAGTATGTGTATGTATGTCAATGAATAGTGTATGTGTGAGTTTATGTGTATGCGTGTATGTGAGTGTGTGTATGTGTGACTGCATGTGTGAGAATGTGAGTGAATATGTGTATCAAAGTATGTGTGTGTGTCTGTAAGTATGTATGTGAGTATGTGTGTGAGTGTATAAGTGTGTGAGTGTTCTTGGCTTCACTTTGTTTTTTTTTTTTTTTTGAAACAAGAGTCTCAAGCTATTGCCCTCAGTAGAGTGATGTGGCATCACAGCTCACAGCAACCTCAAACTTTGGGCTTAAGTGATTCTCTTGCCTCAGCCTCCTAAATAGCTGGGATTGCAGGCATCTGCAACAATGCCCAGCTATTTTTTGGTTGTAGTTGTCATTATTGTTTGGCAAGCCCAGCTCCGGTATGTGGTTGGCACCTTAGCTGCTTGAGCTACAAGTGCCAAGCCTGGTCTCACTTTCTTATCCATAGAAATTGATGGCGCACCTACTGTCACCAGGAACTGTGCTAGACACGTGGGACTCGGCTGGCGGCAAGACCTCCACCCTCTTGAGGCTGAATATAGGAAAAGCAATCAAAATGATGCTTGCGTCTTGTTGAAGAAGAAAGACACAACCTGATCTGGTATTTCTTCAGATTTACAAAGCAACTATTCAGAGATGGTGAGGTATTTTCATTAATAAAGTATCACCCACTGTTTCCATCCACCCACCTCTTACCCCAGTATCTCCTTCTCCCGCTGAACCCTTCCTGTACACTTTGGTTGGGCTGGGATGCCTCACTGCTTTGAGGACAGGATGTGTCATCAGAGAACAGAGAAACAAGAATAGTTCACTTTGCTTCTAAGTTTCCAAAGCCCTTAGGCTGCAAATACATAGAGGATTAATTCAGCAGGAAATATACTTTAAGAAAAAGGCTTCTAAGCTGAGGCACAGCACCCATGACAAGTGCACACATATTGGCGAGTCCTTAAGGTAGCAATATTCCTGCTCTCTGCTCAAGGGTTGCTACTTGATTGGCCTAAAAACATCTATATTAAAATAACATGGAGTCATAGGTATAAATAGCAATCAAAATCTGATTAGCGTAAAAGCAGCCAGAAGTTAACCCGCCAGTATTCCCTAACTTCCTACTGCTGTAGCTGGTTCCTGCTCAATGGCACCGTCCTCCCTGAGAGATGCAGGATTTGTGACTTCCCCATTACTTTTATAGATAACTTGCCATTGTGAAGCACAAGTCTTTCTATAGATAACATCACTATGATAGGCCAAAGACTGATCTTAGAAGTATTTTTCAGACTCTGCATTCTGTGGGGACCCACTGATGCCTACCGGACAGACCTAGGGATAGGTGTGGGAATGGATCCAACAGCCTTGAGACGCCTGCCCAGGAACTCCCTCAACTTCCAACGACATGAGTTCACCCCCTCCAATCGGCAGAACTAATTCCCTAGACTTTTGCCTGCCAAACTATCTTTACAAAACCTTTCTTCCCAGATTCCAAGAGAGATACTTGAGAAATTCCTCAAGTCTCACATGGTTCCTGTGACAGTAAACTCTTCCCTGCAGTCGGCTTCCTCTTGAGCAGTGAGCAATGAACCTGGCTGGCCTGTAACATCCTGCTCCCCTCCAATGTTTCCTGATTCTTGTTCTTTAGAGTACCTCTCCAAATAAATTATCTGCACACAAACCTGCTCTTGGGGTCAACTTTTAGAGGAAGGCAGACTAAGACGTGAACCATCTTTGGTTGACTGCTTACTGAGTTGGGTTTTGCCCCTGGTCTGCCATTAACAAGCTGTGCGACCTGGGGTCAGTGACTTCACCTCTCAGCAATGCAGCTTAATCATTGGTAAAATTGGGACGTTAGAGTCCTCATCCCACCAGTATTTGCTGGGCACCATGGATACTTCAAGCACTATTCAAGCACAAGCTTCCTACCCTGGAAAGCAGATACACTGGCTGGATAGACAGGGGTAATAACACACAAATGAAGAAATGATGATGTCAGGAAATGATTCATACATTGGTGAGGAGGGGTCACGTGACCAGAGAGTGTAACAAAGCAAGGTGAACCAAGATGACTGGCACCGGGAACGAGCTTTCAAGCGTGCGGAAGGCTAGGAAAGCCCTCCAGATTCCCTCTTCTCTAACCTCCCTTGAGATGCTTTGAGAGTCATGTTGGTGCATTCGAATGGAGAGGAGATGGTAGTTTAGTGACATGAACTGTCCTGACCTAAAAGTCACCCTTGTCACCCACAAGCTGAAATTCCTGTATCCTTGGTTTCTGCCCTGGCCACATCCTTTGGAAGCAGCTGAATGAGAGATGTGAAAGTCTGCCCCTGGTGGAGACTTCAAAGGGAACCCAGCTGATGAAACAAAACCGCTCACCCAGCAACTATTCATGAATGAGGAAAGGTTAAAATAGCCTCACACATGACATGCGGCTCCTCGCTGCTGTGCAAAGGGTTCAGTCAAAGGGACCCCATCTCAATTTTATTTTTAAGAATCTCATCTTAATCCTAAATGATTTGCTAATCAGAACATTCATTACATGTTAGCGGTTTTGGCCCATACTCTGAAGTATTACAAAAACAAAAGTTAAAACAGAGTGAGCCAAACAAGTTACCCATTCTTCTTCCAAAGATGTGAATGAGGCAAGTTCCTCACAGAGTAGTTACACACAAAACTTTTGTGAGCCTGGTGAGGACAGAGAAAATCAGGTCAACGTAAACATCTGGTGCTTAATCCTTTTAGATGGAGCCTTGTTTTGCGCCTGTGACCACCTGCCAGGTTGTTAGTAACAACCACAGTAGAGAGGTTCACGGGCCTGGGAAGCAGCAAAAGTTCTGAAATGCTAAGCTGCTAAGAGTCAGGATAGGAACAGAGATGGCCTCAGCCTCCTGCTGAGGGATAGAGCATCGCTAAGAGCAAGGTCTTAGGTTCAAGGTAGCAGAAAGACGCTTGGTTAGAAGCATTTAGACCAAAGGAGGAATTTTCTACCCTCCTCAATGAGTATGTGGCTATCAACTCACTGCGTTGCCTAGGGAGGTGAGAAAACACAGGTGGAATCACCAAATCCACCACATATGCCAGGGACGGAGGAAGGTAGAGTTGCCTTTAAGTACAAGAGACAAAAAATTGGAGGAAGAAAATATCTCCCTAGAGCCAGTAGAGTCTTTTCTTTAAAAAAAAAAAAATGCTGCAAAATCTTTTGGTAATGAACACTTTTGACCCTTATTTGTGGAGCCATTTGAAATTACTGGGCCAGAACTGCAGCTCTGAAACAAATACACGGAATTTCAATTTACTGTGATGATTGGATTCCTTAGGTAAATGATATCTTGCTATTGATAAAAATCGAAAGGGGCCAGGCACTGAACACGCCTTTATCAGAAATGCTCACATCACGTGGAATGCTGAAGGCATCTCTTTGCCAAGGTCATGCAAATTCAGAAGGTATGCAAAGACAGAGCAGAGGGATGTTATTTTTCACTCTGTCTTTTAGTGTGGTCTTCCATTCAGAGTGAGGGCACGGTACTGGGGTCTCACATCCACATTTAACTCACCAGAATTCAACTATCACACTTTGAAAAGAGGGAGATAGAGAAAGACAGAGACAGAAAGACAAGAGTCACATTTTTAGTAGCAAGGGTGATCCTATCTGCTATTCCATTAACTGAGCCCATGCCCAGGAACAAACATTAAAAGACAGATGAATCTGCTGACAACGTGGGTCACTACAAAAGTTTTTAAATGGTGCTGTGGTCTATTATGTATTTCACTTCCAAGAAACACAGTCGACAGCAAACTTTCTGATTCACCTGTACAAGGTTCAACTTGCTTGGCTTTTGGCTGAGTGGGAGGGCTTCATTTGCTTCTGTCCACGTGGATTTTATGTTTCTTGATTTTTGTGTGTCTCAAAACTTTTGTAATGACCCAGGTATATGTGTACGTATATTTGTATTGTATGAGTGATTGGGAGGTGTTTACAGAAATGTAAGCGATCCAGCATTATCACTGAGTCAGAGACTTTAGAATCTAAGCTTTAATCAAGGTGAGACCACACTGCTCTGCACTACAAGAAGTTTTCAGCTGTTTTCCTAGTAAGGGAAAGAACTTGTCTTGAGTCATCCACACACCCTAGAAGTCCTCATGTGACCACAGACACACACTGGAGACAATCGGCTGAGGCTCAGAGTTCAGAGCTGGTCATAAGACAAAGAAAAGCAATTAAATGAGCATATTTGACTTATTAATACAATTTGTCATGCAGTTTATTTAACCTGCTGTAAAAATGCACAAAATAGGGCGGCTGCTGTGGCTCAAAGGAGTAGGGCGCCAGCCCCATATGCTGGAGGTGGCGGGTTCAAATCCAGCCCCAGCCAAAAACTGCAAAAAAAAAAAAATGCACAAAATAATAGAACAGTTATGAAACCCTTTGGTCTCCATTTACATAACTAACATTACTAAGTGCCAGCTATTAGCAAGGCAACAAATTGGAAGCCTTGGAGAATGTGC
This sequence comes from Galagoides demidoff, assembly GCA_963574575.1. NCBI lineage: Eukaryota > Metazoa > Chordata > Mammalia > Primates > Galagidae > Galagoides > Galagoides demidoff. The sequence continues at coordinate 10,396 of CAUYQV010044938.1, read as the reverse complement.
AGGTGTACTCTTCGTGGGGGAGTTTACAATCGTTGTTGGAGAGATACTTCCTAGGTAAGTATCACATGTTGTAAATTACAATGTAGGAGAGAAGGTGAATGATGTGCAGAGGTTAAATTGTCAACAGCCATCTAACTTTAAAATATAATTCTCTTTTAACTCTTTAGTAATATATGAGACTTCAAAAGCTCTGGCTGTCATTTTCTTGTAACAGTCTTGCTCTTTGATTGTTCTGATTAGACTAATACTCAACCGTGTTTGCATTTTATGGGCCCCAAATCCCTGCTAAGCAAACTGTGTACCAAGCAGCTATTTACTCTGGCAGGTCCTGGAGGGGTTGGGGCGAGCTCTACATCCCAGAGCCTCTGAACTTGACATCAGCTCTTCAAGACATCCAAATAGCCCTAATACCTGCTGAGCACTTGGAGAAACAAGGAACTGCCACTTGGCACTGGCAAGTCCTCAATGGGACGGGGAAAGGTGGGTGCTTCAGGGCAGCCAGTGTTGCTACCAATCCACTTGACTCACATCCAGAATTCCCCGGAGCCGGCTGAACAGCACCATTGCTGACAGATAGGTGCTATCCTGTCAGTCCAGACTCTGCCTTTCAGGCCCCAGTGGTCTCCTGGGTGCTAAAAGGGCTCAACTAGAATATCTCTCAATAATAACTTAGGGAAAATCTAACCTTCCAGTTTAAAAAGTTTGTATTTGATGTGATAGCTACCAACTTTTGCCTAGTCAAAAAGGGTTACTACTGGTCAGGCACAGTGGTTCACACCTGTAATCCCAGCACTCTGGGAGGACAAGGGAAGAGGATTGCTTGAGCTCAGGAGTTTGAACCAGCCTGAGCAAGAGTGAGACTCTGTCTCTACTAAAAACAGAAAAAACTAGCTGGGCGTTGTGGCAGGTGCCTGTAGTTTCAGCTCCTCCAGGGGCTGAGGCAGGAGGATCACTGGCAATGATCCTTTGGGAATATAAATCCAGAAGCCATCAGTTGGGTCCACTGGGGTGGAAATAAATTAGAGACTGGAAAAACAGTTAACTGATAAGTAGAACCCAGGAGTCAGATTGCTGTGAGCCAGGCTGATGCCATGGCACTCTAGCCCAGGCAACAGAGTAAGACTCTTTCTCAAAAGTAAATAAATATTCCTTCTTCTTTGCTGACAGAATCCCAGTTTGGTTTCAGGAGGCAGGCCCACCTCTACCCCACCCACACCTCACTCTGCCAACCTTCCTAGGCTGACATGACCGGATTCTGCTCAGTAAGAAACAAGCAGGAGTGTGTGGGGGCTACTGGGAAGGCCTTTGCTTTCTTCATTTCAAAAGAGCATGTAGGCTTTCCCCTTCCTCCTTCCCAACTGGCCTCACCCTTTCTCTTGTCCATAACAAACATGGTTAGGGGACCTGTGGTAGCCATCTTGTATCCAGGAGGCAACATATTCAATTAAGCAGCCAAAAAATATATAAAATTGCCAGTTCTGACATCCAGCTGCTGACCGAACGTCAGCAGACACCTACTTCCAGACTTCTGGTTAAGTGAGGAAAACAGCCTTATGTTTTTAAGCTACTGTTATGTGGCTTTTGTTACTTGCAACCAACTCCTTCCTAACCAGTCCATTCTTCAGGCATATACCAGTGATGGTGGGGCAGGGGCCAGGGGCCGGGCAGGGTCTCAAGGAAGTCAGCCTGATTCTCATGCAGCAGTGTCAATACCCAGAGAGTTCATCCTATGCACAGAGCGCTGATTGTCACTCACTCATATTTCCCCTGTTCTCTCGTTCACACGATTGTGGTGTAATGAGCATGATTATAAGAAAATAGCACTTTGAGGCTGGGCTGTATATTTAAACTGGCAGGTAGTGGAATGGTATCCTGGGGGTGGGGGACAAATTCCCCCTTGCTAACAACTGCTCCTTCCTCTGAGGATAGGGACAGGGAGGATTTTAGAAGGCCATAAAAAGAGAATTAGTCACAAAAACCAGAAAACCACCAGATTGGGACCCAATATTCAGGGCCTGTCGATGTTGTTATGAACATAGAAAGACCATTTGTGTTTCTGATGTTCATTTGAAGATTCTAGGATATCTCCAATATGCCAAGAAAGAAAAGGGAAAAGATTTGGGGGGGAAAGGAGAAAGACAGAAAAGTGAGTATGTGCCTTCCACATCCCGTCTCTCCCAAGCTTCTGGAGTTGGGCTTAGTGACAAGGATAAGGCAGAAAGGGCCTCCTGCACCGAGGCTGGTGGGTTCGAACCTGGTTTGGCCTAGCTAAACAACAATGACAACTGCAACAAAAAAGATAGCTGGGCATTGTGGCAGGTGCCTGTAGTCCCAAGGCTGAGGCAAGAGAATCACATAAGCCCAAGAGTCTGAGGTTGCTATGAGCTGTAACACCACAGCACTCTACCAAAGATGATATAGTGAAATTCTGTCTCAAAAAAAAAAAAAAAAAAGAAAAAGAAAAGAAAAGAAAATCTCAGAATAGATACATTATCTTAAACTCATAGATATACTATCCTATATTGGCCTTAGAAAAATTTCCAAAATTAGGGTTCTATCTTCTAATATTAGAGGCAGCAAAGCAGAGGTCATTTTCCCAGGCCCAACACTGTTGCATGCTGGGAGTGCTGCCCAGATAGCCCAGTGTCCTTTGGATCAATCAACTCTCAGTGTGTCAAGTTCAAAACCAAAAAAGTTCCCATGACCTTCTAATTAATGTCAACAAATTATGATTAAACAGAAGGAACTATGAGATTCGAGTTAGGAGAACCGAGTTTGAATCTCTACTTTGGGACCTTCTAGTTATATACCATGGACAAGGTACTAATCAGTTAACCTCCCTCTTCCCCTGTAATCTGTGGGTCTTGGCCTAAGTATTTAACCAACAGGGTGTCCAGGATAAAAAATCCATAATTTGTAGCTTCGTCAATTTCTATAGTTTCAATATTCCCATCATGGCCAATTTTAAGCCACCAATGTGATATCAACCAGCTTACTAACTTCCTAAAAATTTAATAACTGTGTTCTCAGAAACCAGTATGAGACGGCTCTGACAAACTCCTGCCTCCAAGGCTCAGCTTTCATATCTGATAAATTGAAATCATAGCACCTCCCCCTAGCCATTGTAAAAATTGAGATAATATAAGAAAATACCCAGTACAAGGTTATTAGCAGATATGAGGTATTTAATATATATTCATTCAATATTTACTAAGCACCTACTATGTAGCAGACACCATTCCAGGAAATGAATACTCAACAGAGAACATCTGCTCACCTGGAGTTGGCATTCTAAATGGAAGCAATAAAGAGCCATGAAAAAAGACAGATGATTGATAGATTAGTAGGTAGATAACGACATGTAAGTAGGTAGGTGAGTAGACAGACATATAGAGATATGTAGATAACCAGTTAGTCTGGTAGTGATAAGTACCAGGAAGAAAAATCAAACCAGCTAAGGACAAGGGGACAGAGGAGTGGTCGAATTGTTTCAGATATGGTAGCCAAGAAAGACTTCATAATGGGGAGACATTGGATGAGAAAGCTGAGTGGAAGCAGCGCCTGTAGCTCAGTAGGTAGAGTGCCAGCCACATACACCCAAGCTGGCGGATTCAAACCCAGCCCGGGCCAGCTAAAACAATGACAACTGCAACAAAAAAATAGCCAGGCATTGTGTCAGGCACTTGTAGTCCCAGCTACTTGGGAAGCTGAGGCAAGAGAATTGCTTCAGCCCAAGAGTTTGAGGTTGCTGTGAGCTATGATACCACAGCATTCTACTGAGGGTGACATAATGAGACTCTGTCTCAAAAAAAAAAAAAAGAAAGAAAGCTGAGTGGAATGAAGGCATGATAATGATATGCCTCCCATATAATTATCTGTGGAAGAGTGTCCCAGGCAAGGCAAGAGCCCCTGCCAAGCCCTGAGGCAGGTGCGGGCTGGGTATGCCCCAGAGACAACAAGAGCCCAGTGGAGCGGTATCCCCTGAGGAAGGAGATGTAGGTGGAAAGTGCATAGGAATGGGAGCCAAGAGGTTGGGGAGATGTCTCAAGCACTGGCCATGTATGATGAGCCTTAAAATCTCTAGAGACGTGGCAGTAAAGGGCCAGAGAGTGACAGAGGGGCCAGGACTGCTGCCTCTCTGCCTTCCCTACAGGGAGGAGGAACTACTTGTTTGCTGATACAGCCTTGTTCTTTTCAACTATGTAAATGTTTGCTCAAATGACAACTATTAACCCAATGGCTTCCATTTGCAGACACCATTCTTCTCTAGAAATAGAAACTGCGGGCAAACTGAGATCTTCTTTCTCATGTACCTGCCTGGCCATGCATAAAAGGACACAGAGTACATCAAAACATGAAACAAACCCACTGACTGAGCTATGAAGACACTCAATCAGTGGGCTGATAGAGTCCCCTTTAGACATAAAAAAATCCTTCCAGGCCAGCCACTGCCACCCCCTTAAGTATTCCCCCTGTCCTATCACAGTGCTAACGGTGCTCAGAGTAGTATTGCTCTGAAGGAATGGTCACCAGCAGCAACCAGAGGAGGCCAGCAGCTGCCCAAGAGTCAAGAGAGGTCCCATTGTTCTCCTGGCCTGGACTTTTTTCAAATCTGAACATTGAGGAAATGCCAACTCCTTATATAACTAAGAAATCATTAAGACATGGGGGGTTTTGTTTGCTTGGTTTGTTTCTACTTGTTGTTTTTGAAATGTTGTTCTTAGGTCCCCTGCCACAAAGTCATCTGGGGTTTTTATGAAATGAAATGCAAATTCCTGTATCCCAGCCCAGACCCACTGAATCAGAACAGCTGGAGAAGGAGCCCAGCAATCTGTATCTTCAACAATCTCCTAAGGAACACGGATGCTGCACTGCTGACATTTGAGGTCTGCTGCTCTAAAGCAAAAGTGAAGTGTATAAGGCCTCTTTTCATTTCAGTTGCAACTGTCTCCACAAAGCCTTCTTAAGACCGCTGTTATTTAAACTTCCTCTGCAGAAACTCTGCAGACCCAGTCACAAGCTAACTTTGTTTAGAGAGATGCAATGGGAGACGCAGTCCGCGTGATGGGGCAGCCCATCAACAGATCCATTCATTCAGAAGATTCCACGTGCAGAGACACCGGATGGCTTCCTTGGTGGGGAGCTGAAGGAGAGACTTTCTGGAATATTCCCTACCTGTAAAGAGGGCATGGTAGTGAAGGCCCCTCTCCTTGTCTCCATGGGAGCAGACATCAAATAAGTAGGCTTTGATGGGCCCATCAATGAAGTCAGCAGCAAAATCAAAGAGAACCACACCTATCATGGTGATGCTTATGGCCCAAACCCGCTTCCTCCTTGGGTTAGCAATCAAAGCTAAAAGAGAAATAAACATCGGTCTCCTAAATCCTGCTTTAGAATGAACTCCCTGTCATCAAATCATCTCCCTTGCTTCCATTTTGCTTTGTTTATCTAAGTAAAAAGGGCTTCAATATTTTTTTCAGGTTTTAAAAATCACACAAGTGAATGTCTAGAAAATACAAATCTATAGAAACAGAAAGGGAATTAGTGGTTGTCTGGGGCTGGTGCCCAGGAGGCAATGGAAGTGACGGCAATGGTAATGGGTTTTTTTGAGGGATGATGAAAATGTTTTGGAATTAGAGAGTGCCGATCATTGCAAAACTTTGTTACTGTACTAAAAAGCACTGGTTTGTAAGCTTTTAAATTGCATAATTTCTGGTATGTGAAATATCTCTTTAAATAATAAATTACGCATGCTTATTATAAACGAGTCCAGGGATATAGAAAAAGCTCAAGGGAAATGTTTCAAATCTTAGCCCCAACAAAGGTCATCTTTGGAGACATCCCTTTATACACTTCTGCACATACAGAGGCAAGGGTGCAGTGGTACCCAAATGCAGTACTTCTTAAATTTTGTGCTTAACTGTCACCTGGGCAATGGCTGCACCCAGTTCCCAAGACTCTGATTGAACAGGCGGGCCTGAAAATTTATACCTCCAATAACCTCTGCTGCCACTACTGCTACAGCTCAGCCCCACCTTTGAATGGCACTGATGACAGAGATACTGTAAGTACAGACTCACCTTCCAGAGCTATCCAGAAAGTATCCAGCCAAGTCATGAAAAATAGAGATACATGGCTACTTTCCAGACAGCCCTTGCATAACCAACTTTCTCTATGTCTTTTCTTTTCATTTCAATGAATAAAGAGCTTCTTTACAAATTTTACCAGCTAAATAATATTCATCCTGTGGGTAGGCTGCAATTCATTCACTCAGTCTCCAAAATTATTGTTTCCCTTGCTGTCAGGGAAGCAAAGTTTAGTTTTTTAAACTTAAGAATAGAGTGATAATATTCACATTTTTTATTCATCACAGTACAAAATAAGTGAAAAATAAGCCTGTGCCCCACTTTTCACCACCAGCCATTTAGCACCCTTTCTTAGAAGCTATGATTCTTACCAGCTTTTCGCTCATTCTTCCAGAAATAGCCCATATTTGTACATTTATGCCTTCTTTTAAATATACACAAATAACAAGTGATTACCTAGCCTCAGAATCATCCATTCCGCTATCCTGAGAATTAATGGTCCAAACATGTATACTATATTTAAGTTTAATGATATTTTTTTTCAAAGCAACTTTCATGTACTACCACCAATTACTGGTTAATTGTTAACTAATTAATGGCTAGAAAAAGTGCCTACCATCAGGGTTGTTTTTGTCCAGAATTTGCAATGGAAAAACGTTCCACTGAGCTGACAGGTTGATGCCCTGTACCCATTAAAGGTTTTACATAAAACTATGAACAAAATTAACTCTCATTTGGACAGACGGGTGACTTGTTTATGGAGCTATTTGTCAGCTGATCAATTTGATAAAATAGTAAATCAAACAGAATGGGCTCAAAAAGAAACAACTGATAAATACATAAAATTAATTAATTTGGTAAAATAGATAAAAATTTAGTTCTATATTAAAACGCTCACAAGAAAACACAAGGCATGCTGATGTTTCCAGAAGTTGAGACTCCCTAACCACAGAATAGGGGTCATTTGAAGGAGGAAGTTCTCTGTAACCGAGGTGAAATCATCAACTCTAACCAATTTACACTAAGTGTCAAAGAAATTCACATTCTCCTGCTATGAAGTTGCACAGTAGGACACGTATCTCTGCCTGCCCACCTTGTGAGGTCCACTTACCTGATGTAACAGCGTCCCCATTGAGGTACAAAGCCAAACCCAAAAGCATGATGATGCCCAGGGTGAGGATATAGGGTCTCCGACGGCCCCACCTGGAACGGCAGTGGTCGCTGGCTGATCCGACCACGGGCTGCAGCAGGAACCCCAGGATGGGGCTGAGGAGCCACACCATGCTGTACAGACTCTTGGGCAGACCCACACTGAGCAGGACTGGGGTCACATAAGCAGCCTCCACTGCATAGCAGAACTCCCGGCCGAACATGGCCATGCTGTGCATGATCAGTCTGCCCCGAGGTCTCTCAGGTGGCTGCACGGAGCCACAGGGGCCAACCTCAGCTAAGGATTTATAGGTGTGGAAGCCAGCCTGCCCACTGTTGCCACCCATGGCCACTGGGTGAGGAACCTTCCTTTCTTCGGGCCCACAGCCTCTTGCACCGTTCTCGGCTTTGTGCTTCAAACTGGATTGGACACAGAGCCTGGCTGAGCTGCCAGCAGAGATGGTCGGGCTGGAGGAGGAGCTCAAATTCTTTCATGCCTCTAAGATCACAAGTTATGATGAGAAGAGAGGGGGTGCTGGAAAGCATGACAGAGATTAGCTGGTGTGAGCCCTCTGGCTCCTTGGAGAGTTTAAATGATTTTTTAAAGGGATCTTCCTTTGCACCATTCTTTCTCTTTCTCACTCTCTCTCTGTCTCACACACACACACATAAGCGCAAATTACACATGATCTCACACATGGCTTGGAGATAATAAAGACTTATTATACAGGGATTAAGTACAAATATTAATGAATTGATACTGTTTTACAAACTTTTCATAGACACAGATACTCTGTCTCTTCTTGACTCTAAAGTTTTCTATACATACAGCTCAGGAGTCCTAAAATCACTAGCTGTCTTGCAGCACCCTGATGTTTCCCTCTTTGCTTATAATAAATTTTATAATTAAGTAGTTCTGCATTTATTCCATATCCTATGTCAGTCTTTGATGTCCTTAAGAGTAGAGATCAGGTTGGTTTTGCTCACCAGCACCTAGGGTAAGAATGACACCCAGTACCTAGTAGGTTTTCAATAAATATTTGCTAACAGGATTACTGAATGAGTAAAATACATGTGACTATCTGTGGGGCTACTCAACGGCTTATTTGCTGTATTTCCTCCCAAGCACTTTATCTTAGGAGACTACATTTCCCAGGTTCCCTTGCTTTCTGGGTTCTCGTAGATTGTAATGGAAGGCATTGGTAGGAAGATGGGGGAGGGGGCAGGAGAAGGAAAGAAGCCAGGCTGTTCCCTGGCTCTCTTCCACCTTCCTGAGGTCTCTGGTAGTGGCTACATCTCCAAGGTGTAGCCTAAGGGGACCTGGGCTTCTGGGTCCAGGTAATACCAACTTTCCCATCATCCTTGGAGCCCTAGGAGTAATTTTGGCTTCCTATTTTTGCTCACATGACTCCTTATCCCCAGGTTTCTCTGCTCTTTCACCACTAATGTAATTCTCTGTATAAAATTTCCTCTGTTTTAAAGACCTTCTGTGGGTCATACCTTTCTCGCTGGACCCTGATTTCAAATGAAAAATCTGACTTGTAGAGGAAACATGAACTTATAGGAAGGGCCCTAAAAATGTTACGAGAACAAGACCTGAATTTTAAAATTTACATCGTATTTCTTCCTTTTTCAAGGTGTACATCCCTGGGCAAATCACTTTAACTGGTGTTTCTCAAACCATGTGCCAAGGCACCCCAGACATAACAGTGAACTCACAGGGGTCTCTTGAGATATTTAGATATGTAAAAATACCCTTGTGATTGAAGAACAGTTGAGATGCTGTATGTCATGAACCTTACTGACTGTCTACCCAACATCCATTCTCCACTCCCTCCATCCTGATGGAAACTTGATTAGATTCAGAATTCCACCCCTCCCTCACATGCCCATGTGCTTTGGGAAGCTGAGCCCAGCACAGCCCCAGAAGCAGGCTGTCACTACCTAAGGAAGATCTCTACGGAAGAATGGTATGCAATGACTTGTAAGTTAGTTCAAGGAGACATGAGACAAGGTTTGCTGAGGGCTTCTGAGATCTTTTTTTCTGAATGCCGCTGTGTTTGGGTATAAGATACCCAACTTGCTACCAGCCTGGGGCTAAAGCAAACACAAGGAGAACAGGAAGTCGCCAGCCAGGAGAATTGCAGGAAAACTAGGCCACCCTTTTAAAACTCACCATCTCCCCGGACCTCAGGTAGACAGTCAAGTGTGTCCTTGTTTTGGACATTGCTACTTGCAGCTGAAGCCAACCCAATTTCATGTAGGAGAAAGTATTTTACAAATCATGAAGTGCAATGTAATCGTTGCTAAAGCCTGAAATGTACTCAGAGGGAAAATGTGGACATGAAGACAAGAGGCCCAGATGCAACCAACTGCCCTGTTCTATGTCCCTTGTTTTATCACCATACAGTCTGCAGCATCTCATCACTTCCTACATCACAGTATCAAGTGTGTAAATAAATGCTGATCAGACTACGTCTTCAAGAATGTAATTCCTCTTCCACTAGAATTTGCCATCTTCAATTGCCCACTTCCCTTCAACTCTCCTGAAAGCTTCCTATTTTCTCCTTACCTGCTCCCTTCCCTGTTTCTAAATCTACAGTTTGTTAAAAGACAAGTGGAAAAAAGAAAGGTGTAGTCTTTTCTACATAGGCTGTTTTAGATCTTCAGAAGGGGCTCAGCACCTGTAGCTCAAGTGGGTAAGGCGCCAGCCCCATACATCAGAGCTGGTGGGTTCAAATCCAGCCTGGGCCTACCAAACAATGACAACTACAACCAAAAATAGTTGGGCATTGTGCAGGCACTTGTAGTCCCAGCTGAGGCAAGAGAATCACTTAAGCCCAGGAGTTGGAGGTTGCTGTGAGCTGTGACACCACAGCACTCTACCCAGGGCAGCAGCTTGAGGCTTTGTCTTAAAAAAAAAAAAAAAAAAAAAAGAGGCTCAGCGCCTGTGGCTCAATTGGCTAAGGCGCCAGCCAAGTACACCTAAGATTGCGGGTTCGAATCCCCAGCCCGGGCCCGCCAAACAACAATGACGGCTGCAACCAAAAAATGGCCGGGTGTTGTGGCGGGCGCCTGTGGTCCCAGCTACTTGGGAGGCGGAGGCAGGAGACTCACTTGAGCCCAGGAGTTGGAGGTTGCTATGAGCTGTGATGCCATGG